>ML675631.1:36969-116400 GCA_007922155.1 Mesoclemmys tuberculata | reverse complement strand
GTTGGGGAGGATCCGTGGGGGGGCGGGGCGGATTCGCCGTCGGGTGCCCCCTGTTCGCTGGGGTGCATCGGGCTGCAGAGCGGACGGAGGAGATTGGAGGCGGGATCAGGAGGTGCTGTGTGCCTTGGTGGTGGTCTGGGTTCCCGTTTCGTCTGGTGCTGGCTGGGCTGAGCGCTGCTGGTTAGTGGGGAGTGCTGCAGGTGTCTGCTGTGACTGGGGAAGGGCAGGGGTGTGTGAGAGAGATCAGAGATGAGCCCTGTGCATCCCTGATTTGCATTTACTCTCAGTAAGTCACGGTTGTAAATGCGTAGGCTGTGCCACTGCCTTACTAAGTGCAGTTATTTTATTTCTGACAATGGAAGGTGGATTGTTGCCTAGAAGTTGGACGTCCTCTTGTTTGCACACAACTCTTCCCGTCTCTCCCATCGTTTATCGTAGACTTTGCTGTGGCCGTGTGTAATATGTGAGGGTTGCTGTCTTCTGGTTTTCTGGGACTCTAATAGATGGGCATTTTGCAATGTTCGTGAAAGAATGCGCCGAAGTAGAATAGAAGGTGACGCAGGCAAAGGTAATGGAGGGCTGCATATAGCCAGAGGGTCTCCATATTATCTATGCTGGTGTATCTAAATCAAGGGCAGATCCTGCTTTCCTCATGTAGAAGTCAGAGAGACTGCTTGTGTGAAGAAAACGAGCAGGAGCAATGTCTATCTTAAAAAATAAGAAGTGAGGCTTGCAGTATTTTGGGGTGTATCCTTACTCCCATTAGTAATCCTTACTCATGCAAGTAGTCCTGTTGCTTTCAGTGGAACAATGTGCATGACTAAAGTTAGTTGTGTGTATGAGTGTGCACACACATGCTATTAAAACAAACAAAAAGGGCCCTTTATTTATTGTTTCAATAGTATATGGATAGCAAGGCTTTCACTCCGCAAAACACTCAAACCCATATTTAACCTCATGAACGTTAAAGTCAGTGGGGTTCCTCAGGGGCTTAAACTTAAATGTGTGCTGTAGTGCTTTGGTGAATTGGAGGCCAAAGTGAATAAGCTATTAATTTAGAAGTAATGCAGCCTATAAAGGTGAATTTAAAAGCTAAAATGAAAATAGAATTTCCCAATCCATGAACCATGTGCCAAAACAGCTCATTAACCAAGCTGCAGGGGACATCAAGAACAGGTATAAATGTTAACTTATTAACAACATCATAGACTTACTTCCTGGTTCGCCAAAAAAGCCTTAATACACTGGGTTGCAAAGAGTTCTTTGGTATGTGTGATATGACAGATTGATTTTAATCCAAGATTCCTTCTGGGAGCCAGAAAAACCCAGAAGGACTTCAAAGCCTATAAATACTTTCCTTTAATAAATGGGGGAATCTCTAAAGTCGGAAGCTACGCTTTGTAAATAGTGTATGGCCTACTCTCTGGCTAAAAATCATGGTCTTATAAAACGTTTTCTTCCATGTGTTACAGAGAAAATCTTCATAAATTGACTAAAAATGTAGAGGTAACATTTATTTTTACTACTATTTTACCTTTTGTATTTCTCTTAGCTTGGAAAATTACAATGAACTGTCCGTTTAATCTTTTCTATTAGTGTGCTACCACCATTCTACATTAATTGGAAATATGACAGAGGGTATTTTTGTTAATCATGGAAACATTTCAGTTTGGTCTTGAGGGTTTTTTTAAGGCTATTTTAGGTTTTGTTTTCAGTTTTTTTTGTTTTGTTTTTTGTTTTGTTTTTTTAAACAGTGTTGAACTCTCAGGACAAATTTTAACTGATATATGTTCTATACCCATCAGCGCCTTGTTAGTCAGTCTTTTGGTGCGTATGTGCACACGCATAAGGGGATTAACTTTGTGTTTATGTTGTTTTTAGAGATTTCTTAGCAGCTTTACCAGATGCTGTCTTTTGTGTGTGTTGATAGTGTAGTAAATAGAATGGGACACATCGAAAGGTAATCTGGAGAGAATAGATTACCTGTGCACTCTCCTCCCTGCTTTATGATGTATGGAGAAGGCTGGAAATATTTCTTGTTCTTTAGGTAAGCAGTTTTACAGTTTACGTTTTTGTTGTCTTCACCTTGAAGACTCTGATTACTGGAGAAATAGTGAAAATTGAGCAAATGGGGGGGGGGACTCTTATTCTCAGTTCAAAACTCTTATTTTTAACAGCTAACTCCAGTGCTTAATAAACACTTGGGGAAAATATCCTTTTAGAGCTTAAATGCTGCCATTGCCGCCTCTTAAATGTTGAGAGAGAGAGAGAAAGCACTCATAAGTTGGGATGTCTTCTGAAATCCCCAAGAAGTCCTCCAGAAAAACCAGAAGCAACCATGACTGATAATTTCAAAATTTAAAAAAAGTAGAGAGGGGGGAACAGCAGGATACCTCAAGGTTCCCAGCTGGGACCTGTGCTGTTCAACATATTCATTAATGATCGGGGAAAAGGGGTGAACTGTGAAGTGGTAAAGTTTGCAGATGATACAAATTTACTCAAGATAGTTAAATCCAGAGCAGACTGGGAGGCGTACCAGAAGGATTTCTCAAAACTGGGTGACTGGGCAACAAAATGGCTGATAATTCAACATCAATAAGTACAAAGCAATGCATTTTGGAAAACATAATACCAACTATATGTATACAATAATGGGTTCTAAATTAGCTGTTACCACCCACAAAATATATCTTGGGGTTATCACAGATAGTTCTCTGGAAACTTCTGCTCCATGCACAGCAGTGATCTAAAATGCTAACAGCATGTTAGGAACTATTAGGAAAGAGAGAATAAGACATCAATATCATAATGGCACTATATAAATCAATGGCATACCCCCACCTTAAATGTTGTGTTTAGTTCTGGTTGCCCCATCTCAAAAAAGATAGAAAAAGTTCAGAGAGGGGCAATAAAGATGATCAAGGGTATGGAACAGCTTCCATGTGAGGAGAGGCTGTAAAGATTAGGACTGTTCATCTTAGAAAAGAGATGACTAAGGGGGGATATGATAGCGGTCTATAAAATTACAAGTGTGTTGGGAAAAGTGAATAGAAAGGTGTAGTTTACCATTTCACACAATTCCAAAGCCAGAGGTCATCCATTGAAATTTAATAGGCAGCAGGTTTAACATGAACAGGAGAAAGTACTTTTTCACTCAATGCACAGCTAACTCATTGCCATGGGATGTTGTGATGGCCGGAAGTATGGACCTGTTTGCCAAGATGGTCAGGGACGCAGCCCCATGGTTTAGGTGAACCTAAACATCTGACTGCCAGAAGATGGGGTGGATCAGTCCGTAATTGTTCTGTTTAGTACACTCATTCTGAAGCTCTGGTACAAACTATTGCTCCAGACAGTATACTGGGCAAGATGGACCAGGGTCTGACCCAGTAGGGCAGCTGTTATATATTCTTATATAGAAACTTCTTGGGGTGGAGGGTGTTCATCCTTTCAGGTCTTCTTTATATGTCATATTAAATCAAATGGACAGAAATCTAGTCATTTTTTTGTAAATCATTTGCAGGCCACCTTCCATACATCAGGAGATTTTATTATTTGTATCATGGTAGTGTGTAGAGGCTCTAGCCAAGATCAGAGCTCTCCACTTTGGTAGCTCCTGTATATAGCCATAGCAAAAAAAAAAAAAAAAAAGTCTGAGATGGTCCCTCTCCTGAAGAGCTTACAGTCTACATAAACTCAGACAAAGGGTGGGAGAAAAGAAGAATCATTACCATTTTATAGATCGGGAACCAAGGCACAGAGAGTAAAGGTGACTTGCCCAAGGCCACACAGGAAGTCTGTGGCTAAGCTAACTTCTTAACAAGAGCATCCTTCCTCTCAAGATGTTTTAAGATATCCCCCTTGAATTAACAGAAGATCGAAATTCTTCTAATGTCCTTTTGGTGAGCCAGTAGTCAGTTTTCCTATTGTTTAATAATGCAGTTGGTAGTTGTGCTCTCCCCCATCCTTCCATTTTTTCACTTCATTGTTTGTTTTGCAGGACTAAGACTGGAGGTTGTAAACATTACTTACATTCTGTGCTTAGGCAATTGTCTGACAACTTAGTATAAACTTCTAACTGAGCCAGCACTGAATTTCTTTCAACAGTGTTATCAAAATGTTTCACACATTCAAAACTGTTTCAGCGTAGTTTATGCATCCATAATACATTAGTCATACTACCTAACCTGGGATATTACCATTTTTATACTGTAGATTGTAGCATGATTCACAGGGGTATGACATGTATTTTTGTCGATACAAATTCTTCAACTCTCATTTTAAGTAGATCTCATTGTAAGAAAAGTAAAAGCTACATCAATAAGATACTGATTTATCATTTAAGAAAAGTTACTACTGGTAGAAACTCTCTGGGTTTGAATACACAGATAGAATGTTGAGTGAAGAATTGTTTTTTCAGCTAGACAAGCTTAAAAAATAGTCCATTAAGAAAAAAAAATATTTAACCCCCCTTGATACTCTAATTCCCTACCTCTGATATTTGGAACCTGAGTGAAGGTTGTCCCAAACCCACAATTATTTTTTCTGTTGAATGTTAGCTGTAATTTATCACTATCTTAATTCTGAATCCTCTTCCTATGAACTTTCTTCTTACTAACAGGAGTAAGTTCCTTTATTGCTGGCCAACTCGGAAACTTTCACATTTCTGTTTCTTCGTGTGTCTGCATCTCTTTTGCTCATAAGACTTGGGTTTGCTGTATTTCCTGTCACTGTTGTGCATTTCTGAAACATAAGGTGTATGCTTCTCTCTGCAACTCCTCAGGCCAGGGCTGAGCCAAAATGCTTTCCCACTATCCCATCCTGCTGGGTGTGATTCATCCTTGCAGATGCCATGAAACTTTCATGTTCCCACAATCCTTCGCACTTGTTAAAAGAACATGATCTTAAAAATGTTTCTGCCATTTCAGCCTAACTCAGAAATAAGCTACTTAAGGGAGAAGCCAGCTTTTACACCTTTCTTGTATCTGAAAAGTAACCTAGGGTCCTTTCAGGTTTTTGGAAGTAGTGTCCTATTTTATTATGATTCAAGTTGAATAGCCTGATAATGCTGGAGTGCATCAACAGAAGAACTAAGTTAGCTTTTTAAACATTCTGTCACACAAGGAGGACCATACCATCCAAATATTATGTAATTCTAACACGAAAAGAGAAGCGATCCCTTCCCCACAATGTGAGACCCAGGCGGTCTAAGAGAGAACAGTGACAGAACAGTCTCATGCTTTTTTAAAGCTACATTTTGAGAACCCTGGGGATTGACATCCTTCATTTATCTACACATGAGACCCAGCATGGGCAGGAGGCAATTGTCCAGCTCTTCTTGGCACTGGTGAGGCCTCAGCTAGTGTACATTGTTGAATTCTGGGCGCCACACTTCAAGAGAGATGTGGGCAAATCGGAGAATGTCCAGAGGAGTACAACAAAAATGATAAAAGGTTAACAAAACCTGACCTATGAGGAAAGGTTAACTAAACTGGACATATTTAGTCTTGAGAAAAGAAGACTGAGGGGGAATCTGTTAGTCTTCAAATATGTCAAGGGCTCAAAAAAAAAAAAAAAAAAGACAGTGATCAATTGTTCGTCATGTCCACTGAAGTTAGGACAAGAAGTAATGAGATTAATCTGTAGCAAGGGAGATTTAGGTTAGATGGTAAGAAAAGTGTTTTAACTATATGGATAGTTGTGGGGATGTTGTGGAGTCCCCATCCTTGGAGGTTTTTTAAGACCAGGTTTGACAAAAACACCTGTCAGGGATGGTCTAGGTATATGAGTTTTTGCCTTAAAGTAGGGGGATGAAGTAGATGACCTCTTGAGGTCCCTTCCAGCCCTGTATGTTAATAGTTTATCCACACACTAGATATCAGTGGGCAGTGACAGGACAAGTTTTTCCCACACTGCCCCACCAGTAAGTGTCAACCCTGACCTGGCATTTTATAATCTCAGTAAAATCAATTTAAAACAAGAAATAGGAATGAGCACCTTGTGCATATAACATTACAGTCTCATATATACCCTCCTCCTCTTCCTTTTTCTTCTCTCTTGATTGCTGTCTTCTCTCCTTATTATGTCTAACATGAGACCAAATCCCTCATCTCCTATTGATTCCTGACTTCAGTGGGATTACTCATGAGACAGGATTGAAAGATTTTACACTCCAGTACTGCAGTGAGCTCTGTAAGACCAGGTGCCCAAACCCATGTGGAACTCCACTGATGAGATCCAGGTCCAAAATTGTAAGTGCTATGAGCAGGGTCCACATCTCTTCTCTTTCTGTAAAGCACTAAGCCAGGGCTCCACAAATTTGCCTCAGAGTTAGGAGCCAGCCCAGAAATTAAGGAGCCAGACAATGCCCCCCTCTCCCCCCCAAAAAAAAACCTAAGCACCAGACTTAAATTTCTAGGCGCCATGGCGACCTGGTGCCCGGGCTTTGTCGAGCCCTGCACTAAGCACACCTGTAATGCTATATAAATGTCTGAATTTTGATCTCTAATGATACTGCTAACCAGGGATCCAATTGTTACGGTGGTTTTTGTGATGTGGAAGCTAAACCCTGATCTGCAAAGCCTTCTGGGTATGCAGATGCTTAATTCCCCAGGAACTCTTGAGTGTTGGGGCTACATCCTTGTAGAATCGGGGCCTAAGAATTTTTTTAAAAATTAAATATAAGAATTTGATTAGCCAATTGTCATGGAATCTCTTAAACATGTTGCTCAGTTAGGTGGAACAGGCACATGATTCAGCATAAAACTTGGTAATCATTTTTTCCAATCTACACTCTCTGAACACTGCTCAGCAGCTGTAATGGAAGCCAAGCAACTTTGTTCCTAAGCTCCATAAATCTGTTAGCCACGATGTTTCTCTGCCCATTTTTCTCCAATTTTAATATAGTCAGAGAAAAAAATGAACTTCAATCAATTTCCTTTTTAATGAGACCTAGGTCTCTCTCCCTGCCACAAGGTCTTAAACATAGTCAAACAAGTGACTGTCTCTGGAGACTTGCAATTTAGTCTGGTCCATTTCCTCTCAATGATAGCTTGAACTTCACCATTGCTTGGAGAAAGCTTCATGGAGAGGGGAGTTTCTTTCCACCATGAGGCAATATTATGTTTGGCTGTAACCAAATGTCTGAGGAGGTGAATCATTGATTCCTGGGCTGTATATTAGAGAAAAACAGACTGATGCCATTTCCAGACAAAACCTTCACAAACATTGTTTCTCTCCAAGATCTTTTGGGACCTGGCTTCTCGTTGCTAGGTTTGATATTGTTGATAGTGTCAGACATGCACCTGTATGGGACCTCTATTGTTGTATTGATTTTTTTAAGTGCTTGTTTATCTGCTGGGGACACTTGTGGCAGCATAAAGGGGCAATAAACTCCTGTCCATTAAGAAGTGAGCGCAACTTGGAAGCTCCAGTGAGTAGGCCAGGGTAGGAATAGGAACAAATAGGAAAAGGTATGAAACCTCCATCATTGGAGGTTTTTAAGAACAGGTTAGGCAAATACCGATCTAATTAAACTGACATGCCCTCCTAGTTTTGACAGTTTTATTGGTACAAAAGTACTTATACTGGTATACATTATGCCGGTTCCCTAATTAGCACAAGCTACTCCAGTACATGCCCTTGTATACAACAAAACTGCATCTACACTTATAATTGTTATTCATTTAGGTATATATTTGTATTGTGGTAGTTCCCAGGTCCAGGACCTTGTTTTACTAGCTGCTGTACAAATACAGAACAAAAAGACTGATCCTTCCTCAAGGAGCTTACAATCTTAAGTATATGACGAGACAACAGGTGGATACAGACAGATGAGGGAGTACAAGGAAACAATGAGCCAGTATTGGTTAGCACAGTAGGTAGTGGTCTCTGCACACTGCAGCATACCTCTTAAGTCTTTTTTTCGTTGCATCACAGAAAAGAAGAATTTGGAGGAACGATTTGAAGGTATGGTGAGGTGGCTTTGCAGATGCTCATGGAAATTGCCTCCAAAGTGTGTGGGGCAGCATGGGAGAAAGTACAGAGGTATTTGAAAATTTAACGAGGGGGCAGTAAGTAGACTGGTGGCATTGGTTGGTTGCAGGCAAGCATTGAAAGCCGTATAATGAATGAGAGATGATCGTTAGGGTGGATAATTGGCAGTGTGGGGCATTGAAAATGAGTAAAATCAGTTTCCTGCAATAGAGAAGGGGGACCAGTGGAGGGAGCGGTTTAAAGAAAGGGGTGACATAGTCAAAGCAACAGGTTATGAAATTGACCTTTTGTAGCATTCTGAATGGATATGATTGGCACAAGATTGTGCTTGTCCAGGCTGAAGAGAAGGATATTGCGGTAACCGAGGTGCACGATGAGTTTGGATGAGAGTTTTAGCTGTGTAGATGGATAAGAGAGGCCATGTCTTAGAGATGTTGTGCAGAAAGAATTGGCAGGTTTTAGATATAATCTGGATGTGACGACCTAGAGAAGTCCGAGTTGAAGGTGATGCCCAAGTTATGAGCCTGAATGATAGGCATGATTGTGAAACTATTGTCCACAGTGATAGAGAAAGGAGGAAGTAGAGGTGTCTGGAGAGCTGGGAGTGGGATTAGGAGCTCTCTTAGTGGTATTTTAGCTTGACCTGATGATGGCTAGATATCACCAAAGGATATCAGAGACAGTCTGAGATTTTCGTGTGGACAGGAGGAGACGGATCTGGAGTGCAGAGGTAGATCTGTGAGGGCTTTTATCAGAATAGCTTGGTTGGCTTAGAAAATAGAATGCACCCTTGACTGACATAGCTATGCTGGCAAAATTATCATGTGTTGACCTGCTCTTAGATTAAATATCTAAACTGTACAAACTAAAACTTTTTTTTGTTTGGAAATACTTGTTGTATTTGATATTTCTCTGTAGCTCTTAAGTCAGGTATGGATCCCCTTCTATATGGACCTTAAGGGCCCCATTCTGCAAGGTTCTGAGCACTGTAGCCTGATCTAACGAGGTGTCTAAGCATGTGTGCTCAGCATCTTGCAGGATCAAAGCCCTAATTGCACAAATGTGGGTATGGCTTTAGGGGATATACAAATAATGGATTTAGGGATTTTCTTTCCCCTCTCAATCCTTAATTAAATACTTAATGAATTGTATTCAACCCTGGTGTAACTCCACTGACTTCATTGAGTTGTAAGGTTGAATTTAAATTCAGTGTTTAAGAGCTTCCATCATATATAATTGGAGGAAAGACCAGATGGGTGAAGTAATATCTTTTATTGAACCAACGTCTGTTGGTGAGAGACTAGCTTTCAACAGAAGTTGGTCCAATAAAAGATATTGCTTCACCTCCCTTGTACTATCCTGGGACCAATCCAGCTATAACTACACTGCATACATCCTATGTAATGGACATTCCTGTTCTGTCAGGATTAAGGTGGCAAATTCCTTTCTGAAACTGACCATCTACTACTGAAAACTAGTAGTCCAGTTTCGGGAGGTAGGAGGTTGAGAAGGGCATATTAGCGACCATACATGCAGATTTGTGCTCAGTTCTGAGCTTATTGACCATTTTAGTACACTTGGGTAACGGCTGAATTTTAGTTTCCATACTGTAAAGTGATTACAAGCTGTAAAACTGATAGCAGAGCAGTGATGATAGCACATTGTGCTAATTTCCGCCAGGAAAGACAGTGTTGAGATTAGACAAATAGGCCAAAAATTCAAGTTATTTGCAAGGGTCTGAACTCAGGTAGGTTTTAAAAAAAATCTTCTTATATTCTATTTTATACATTACATGAAACAATATTAAATTTGTACTCAAATTTAAACATTGTGCTGTTTGAGGCATTTAGTATGAATGTGATGTATGCCTTTCATGTCTGTAGAAATTACTTTCTCAGACATGTCTTGGGACGTTGATCATTTTAGTCAAGGTATTTTACTTAATGGGACATACTCGACTTAAAAATACGTTGTTGTAAAGAGATTTTTTTACCTGTGTACTTACTAATATTGTAACTAAGGACAAGAACTTTTAATATCAATTTATTTTATTTCATTTCTCTCAGCATGGACAATGGTAAATCAGTAAAGTCAATTTTATTTTCAGGTTCTTAATTCTGCAAAGTGTGGGTTATAAAAAAACAGTATAGGTGAGGGATTTTAAGTATTTTTATTTGTTTTTGTTTTAATTGTGGAAAATCTTCTATTGGCTTCCCATCTTATAAAGAATTGTTTGTTTGTTTTGTTACACAAAACTTAAAATTTGGGCCAAATTTGTGTGTTCCTTCATAGTTTTTCTCATTTTCTTTAGCTTTATATCAGGGATTTTCTCCCTTTTAGGGGAATAATTCAACTGTTGCACAAATATGAGTTCTCAGTTCTAAGGATATTTGTTCTGTTTTCATACAAATTCTCAGATGATGAATTGTCCAAATATGGACAAGGGCAAAATCAATAGTTTTTACTAATTTTATTTTATTTTTATTTAATTTTGCTATTTTCTATGGCAGAACTGCTTTGCTAAAGTGATACCTCTAGGGTGAAATTCTGGCCCTATTGAAGCCACTTTTATCTAACTCTGTTTACTGGTTTTAGGAGAACCATTGAAGTCCTCTTTAATATATTTATTAAGGAGGTGCTGTCTGGTATCTTCTCTAGGAGGCCCTTCCTGACTTGATGATATGTACAGCATACCTTCTATCATGAATTCCTGTCTGTACTTCCTTTATGTTAAACTTTTGATACTTATCTTTAATGGCCATATGCACTTAAGAATGTATGTACTTCCTTTAATAGGTATGCAGGGGAGACTGTGTTGCATTATCTCCCCAGGATAGATCATATTCCTGTATGCCATTCCAGTTCAGTTCCATATCTCCATTGCCAAAAGAGTCAGTTGTATTTATGTAATAAAACTACTTATGCCTTCTGTTTGTTTCCCAGTTTTTCTCTACCACTCTGAGAAGCTTCAAATTATTTTTAACCATTCTTTTCTCTTATATCCCTCTGTTCCACCCTGTGCTTGTCCCTAACGTCCCAATTTAATTCTTAGTTCAGTTTTCCTTTTATTTTCAGTAGTGAAATTGATTTAGTTGAACTAGCCGCCCTCAACCTGATACTGAAATCATTCTTCATTAATAGCCTTGCAAAACTTGCAATGCAAATCTACAGGCCCCCAGCACAAAGTTTATTCCACTACTCTTTGCTATTACAAAGGTTAAAAAACAAAATATCCTTCATGTCTTTGAAAACCAACACTTTATTTAAATGTCATTCTCCCCGGGAAAGTGGAATTTTACTAGGCTGATTTATAGACTGCTCAGTTTACAGCTGTTTTATAGCTGCTTATCTTTTTGATTTGATTCTGTTCGTGGCTTGAAATTGCACTTTGTACTTGCAAGTGATTGTGGGGCATAGATGACTGCAGTTCCACACCTCAACACTGTGACAGGGAGTAGAGCAACATTTGCAGAAGTTCCATTCTGACTAACCAAGTTGTATTTGACAGAGTGAGGCCCTTTTGTTGATGACATTCTTTCATGTCTCGTTTAGCTATTTCATGCAGAGATTGAGCCTTCCCTTCCCCTCTCAGAAACCAGTGATTTGGGAGAGGAAAGAGTTCCTCACCCCATGTTTTTTGATTTCCAAGGTTGTGAAAGCAAAGATGGGTCCCTGTTGGATCATGCTTAGAGCCCCTGAGGGGGCTCAGCTTTTGGTGGTCAATTTAATCCTAAATCTAGTAGGTGGGTGGTTTGCTTTTGGAGTCCTGAGTGGCATGTCTTTTCCAAAAGCACAGCACAATCTCTTGCACAGAGCTAGGAATTCTGTATTACTTTGACCAGGAAAACCACCTCCTTTCTTGGAAACATAGTTTCCAAGTGAATTAGTCTTTTCTCAACCACATACTTGCACTGTGACTCGACCAGTACACAGGATCACAGCTTCTAAAAGTGCAGCTATTGAAATCAATGGAGCAGCTTAATTCACTGAGTATGATAAAGGCCTACTTTTCTGTGTACAACTGCTTCTGTGCCCTAAGGATGTACAGTCCATTTCTGTTAGTGTTCTATTAGGGAGCCCAATTGCTCTGGAAGTAGTTCTCTGGAACTGTGTCCAAAAGAGTGAAGTAATATCCTTGGAGCATCTCTTTCCCACACAACTATTTGCCAGATTGTGCATATATAATGATTCTTTGCACTAATACACATGCTATGTTTATGTTAAATATATTTAACAGGTCTGCGCTGAGGCGGGGTTTAAATACCCTTCTTTCTCTCCCCATTCATCAGCTCTTCAGCACATAGTTCATTGCTCTTAATTCACTAGTTAGCATAACTCCAGCACTAGATTTTTTTTAAACTTTTTTTTGGCTTTGTTATATAAATGAAACCACTTTGGGTTAAAACTCCCTTAGCCCCCAAATTCCCAACATAAAAAGATTGCTTGGCCACCATTAGACCCAAACCTGTACCAAAAAATGACTGTTCGGAGCTGATCCTAAGAGATGATGAATACCTGCAGTTCCTGTTCTCTTGAGTGGCAGTTGCTGATTCTCAGTGACTCATGGGGTCAGGCCCTTATTAAGTAAATATAATTTGTTTAAAATAAGAACTCGTGAAAATAATATTTATATGTAAGAAGACTAAACGGTTCACTGTTCGGTCTGTTGTCTGTCTGTATAGACAGCTGATACAGAACTTTGTTTTTGTTCCCATAGCCTCTTTTGAAGGGTAAATACTGCAAGGTCTGATCCACAGGGTGCTGAAGACTGAACTACTGAAGAGCTGTTTCCAAAGTGCCCCTGCTCTTGTTTCTATTGATTGGCCTTTTTATTTAAAAACAATGGGGTGTGTTGTGTGTACAGTAAAATAAATAAATAAAGGTGTGGGTGTGTACACACACGTATATGTAAGGCTTACATTCTCAAGTCTGAGAAGAGGAAAGAACATTTGGCATGAATGTAGGGAGAGCTCTGTGAGGCTCATCTCATAGTTGCCACCACGCAGTGCTTGTAGGAGAGGGGTTTGTGTGGCTTACCCCCAAATCGCAGAGTTTGGAGACATGAGGAAAACAAGCTCCAACTCTGAAGATCCTTCATTTGACCCTCTTCTGCATGTTCATTATGATACCTTCTTTAATTACATTACTAACATTTGTGTGCTTGACTTTGCAATCTGAATCTTTTTATATGATTGTCATTGGCTGCCCTTCCCTAAGGGAGGTAGGGCCGTGCAACAAGACTTAATATTTCTCAAAGCTGTGTTAACATGTTTTCCTAGTAGATATGCACTCTGGATTGCAGTGAAGCTGGGCATTTAGAGCACATCACATAGTGCGTGCAGAGTGAGGGAAGGAAGGGAGTGTGATGCTGTTACTGAATTAAGCAACTTTTTACATCCATCTTCATGTGGCTGCTCTAGAGTGGAGGGTAGCAGCCAAGAGGGGAATTTTGGCCAAGGACTGCAGGGAAAGTCATTAAAAATAGACAGGACCTTGGTTTTTAGGGTTTCATATGAAAGAGCCAATACATTAAACCACATGGTGCTCAATATTGGCTGAGCAAAGGTGAGGCCTTATGCTCAGCTTGATGGCATTTTTGTACCTGTAACACAATGCATTTTGAATGCCACAGCCAATCAATTCCAAATTTTTAAGGAATGTTCTCGGCATCAGTGGGCGGAACCCTTGGGGAGGAGGCGATGGGGAGTAGCGGAACACCCATAGTCCCTTGAATCTGTCAGCAGGCCCAGCAGCTTCAGCCACTTCCATAACTGTCTCTGGAGCAAAGAACCACTTGATAGTGCATTAACACCTTACAGCATAACACTGTCCCCATCTCAGCTCTGTCCATCCTCCCAGCACAGTTTAGATGGTTGGCACTTTGAATGGTCTATCTCCCAGACTGAAAGACAAGAAATAAAAATGAAGGGAAGGGCTGACACACAGCTCCAAGCATTGAGGGGGGAATTTGGGAACAGTGTGGTGGGCAAGGATGTCATGGAGTCCTTGCCTTGGGGTGAAGGTGGCCACAGCGAGCCCTTGGCACCAGCATGGGTGAGACAAGGGGGACACACGAACCCCATGACATCAAGGAGCAGGTGGAAGGGGGGCAGGGACTCCCTGAAATAGAGAGTGATAGGTTGGGCATACATGGAGCTTATGGGGGGAATGGAGGGATTTAGAGAGTCCTTGGGGTGTGTGATATGCTTGACCTCCAGAAGCAACACCTTGTGTGACACTCTAGCCTAAAAGATTATGGGCTGTTTCTGCCAGAACTTCAGCATGTGCTTCCATGCAGGTTGGTTGTTTCAAACTTGCCCAGTTTACACACCACATTACTCGCACACCAAATTCCCAGGCATTTCAGTCGGAATTCTGGGTGCACAAGAACTGTAGGATGGGCCCCAGATGCAAGCTTACCCCATCTAAGCTTCAAGTGTCTGCAAACTAATTGTTTACTTCACTACTGAAGGAGGAATTTAAGACTTGCTTATTACTGAACATTACTGAAACAAGATTAACTTCCATTTTTCTTTCCTTTTTTTTCCCCCCAGACATGCTTCTGGATGACAGTCCATATCTTAATTGATGATGTCGGAAGTTAAATCTACAATTCCCCATCCATTCCAGTTGTTAGCAACACACAAAATGCAAAGACCACAATTCAGGATCACAAAAACATTACTCTTAAAACTTTCTAGATGATTGTAGTTGCTTTGGTTGTGTTCTATGCTAGCAGAAGCCTTCTCCAAGGTTTACTGCTGACTCTACAGCAGCGCTTCCCCTGCATACTGGGAACTTTGGGGGCTAGCAACATGGGCAACTCCTGTGTTTGTCGAGATGATAGCGGTGTGGAAGACAACGTAGAATCCCAACATCAGCAAACACAGAACAGTAGAGTACCAGTACCTGAAACAAGAAGCCATCCAAGGGACCCTGTAAGGCCACCCAGGAGAGGGCGAGGGCCTCATGAACCAAGAAGGAAAAAACAGAATGTGGATGGATTAGTGCTTGACACGCTGGCGGTAATACGGACGCTGGTAGATAAGTAAGTACCTCTGAAAGGGTCACTCAATGTTAATGAAAACTGTTCCATTGAAAACTACAGTGCTAAAGACTTAGACATCTCTTACTCGGAAACCACAAAGAGCATGCATGAAATTAATATTTTTAAAATAAGAGGGAAGGTCATTTGTCTCCAAAGATAGATTGCATTGGAAGGATTTTATTTATTGCTTGTACATACTTCTCTCTGGAAATGGCTAAACAAAACTAGAGAGAGACCGCTTTCATCTTCATTAGTTATGTGTAAACGGACCATGATACTCTTCCTGGTTATAAAGCTAACTTCTTATTTTTAAAGACAACACATTGTCATTGTTCAAATGATGAGCCTGGTGCTGCACTTATTGCATGCTCAAAGCACCCATTGTGGGAGTTTGAGATATACAAAGATCACAGGATCTGGCCCTGTTTTTGATGGGCATGCTATTGCTTTTCATAATCTTTCAAAGGGCCTCTAAAATGTTTGTGCATCGTTATTTGGATTGGCTAAAAGTGTGGATTGGAGAGACCAAAACAGGAGAAAGTATTACCTATGTCATTTGCACATTATATTTCACAGTTGTAGTCGAAGATTAGGCTGGATAAGTCTCAGCATAATGAGCTTTGATTCAGGTATCTGCATGGGCGCTCTGGAACGTGCCTGCTGGAGGAGTCTGCCTTTCTGCTTTAAGGTGCTGCAAATGGGCACGTGGGGGGGGTCAGATTTGCCTTGAAATTTATATTTTTTTTTTGTAAAACCAATTTTTTTCCTAAAACTACTTAAAAGGACACCTTCAGCTTAGAAAATCATGCCTCTCTCTGGAATGTTTACCCTCTAATGTAACAATGAAGAACAATGAAGACGTGTTCTAAAGGGAAGCTTTTGAAAGTATCTACTTTTCTCATCCCCCTGCCCCCAACCCCATTTATTTATTTTGTGAATGGACACCACTTTATGTCTCTTTACCTCTGTGTGTGTGTGTTTCCACCTGTGGGCTTGCGAATGGACTCGAGTAGGAGTAGTAACTGAAAACGGTTTGTTTTTGTGACGGGTTCTCCTGGGATGCAGCTTGGCCTCTGGAGCTGCTGAGCGCTCTGTCCCTCCAACCTGTGCCGCTGTGTCAAGCCACAAACCCTTGGCAGGCACTGCACTTACACAGACATCCACAGGCAGGGGCACATCCAGCTGAGTTACGTGACTGCTTTTCCCAGCCACGTATGAAGCAACAATAGAGAGAGGCACCAGCGACTCCCCCCCCCCCCCCAGCTCCCTTGCCTTGCACCTCAGAACTGTACTGTCTTGCATTGGTCAGAAGCCTGGCCAGTGTACATGCATTACCCAGTCCACACCTCCCTCAATGGGGCAAGGACATGCACCAACCTGTGTAAACTGAGCTGAGGTTTTCTAAGCGCTTCAGCCAAAACACATTGTTTTAGATAAACTATAAAACCGATTTATTAACTACAGAAAGATAGAATTTTTTTAAGCGATAAGTAGCAGGCATAGAGATTAGAGTTTGTTACTTAGACTGCAAATTTATTTTTGTTTCTTCAGTTCTACAAACAAAACAGGATTGACTCAAGCGGTGTCTCACCCTGACAGATGGTACAAATAGGGTTCTGTTCCTCAATGCACAGGCTGGAAATGCTTTCTAGCCTGGGACCACCCTTCCCCAAAGTCCTTCAATGTCTTTTCCTACAGACATTTCTTTCATGTGTTGAGTTGGAGGGAGAGAAGCCAAGTGATGATGTCACCTTCCCTCTTCCATGGGCTTGTCCAGCTTGCTGGAAAAATCGTGGCTTGTGATGAGGGGGTTCACCCCCATTGGTTTGCTGTCTATGTGCTCTTTGAGACCTCTTTCATGGTATAAAGTTCCTAAGATAGTGGCTTCCTTCCCCGTTGGGTGTTGGTGAGCCATCAATGCTGTCCAGCTACTCCACCATACACCTGAAAGGCTGGCTGTGGGCACCTCCCACCCCAGAACACACTCCAGCCACACACACACAGCAAAACTTTACATAGAACAATAGCGTGCACAATTCAACAGGGTATCAATGCCTAACAGAGCAAGACCCCTAAAATGACACATCACAAAGCACACTGCGTAAAACACACCACAGTCACACAACAGTGGTGAATATGGGGGTTCCAGGGCATTGTTCCAGGGCAGTGCCTTTGTTTTGTTTTTTAAAGGTTTCATCAGTAGTTTTCCTCCCCCCATTATCTGCTGGTGTGATGGCTCACCTCATTTTCTGTTGCTAAATTGTGTTGATAGCTAAAATATGCATTACTTTCTTAATGTTTTCCATATAATTGATTGCTGCAAGTTGCCTCAAAGATATCATGTAATCACGAATGACCGGGAACTGTCGACAAGAAAATCATTTGTGTACTATATCTGTGGAAAAGTTAGGGAACCTCTGGACTAGACTTCAAGCTGATGATGTGTCCCTGTAAGACTAATAAAAACATTTCCATTGAACTAAAAAAAATGCAATGAAATAGAAAGTTAAAAATTAGACTGCAGAAATAGACTTTCTCCATGGTGTCTCCAACTCAGAATTTGAGTTTTCTTTGAGAACCTGAAAACAGGAAACAGTGAAGGTGGCCAGTCTCCATCCAAGTTGAGAAAACAGCAACAAGTGGTAAACTAAACAGCATAACACAGTGAAGATAGATCTGAACCACACCCAACTAAGAACTAGGTGCAAGCTTCCTCTGTTCAGAAATATTCAGATCCTATCTCTCAGTAAATGTCGATTTTAAAAAAGTTTAGCTTTTAATAACATTGCATGATATTTGTTTTCTAAAGAATGAGCCACACCACATTCTCCTCAAAATCATCTATCCTGAAAAGTAATTTAAGTCCACTTACATGGATAATTTAAGTATTCCACATATGATTTACCTTTATCATGGTCCACAGTGAACATTCTTCTGCAGATTCTTAACATTAATTTTTGAAATCAAATCCAACTTTCTCTCCAAAACTTGAATGTTTGGCAAATTAAAGTGGTAACGTCTGCTACATACAAGGAAGGATGAAACCAAAATGCTAGAACTTTTTCACTGTTAATGTAAATTGAAAAAGTATAATGGAAGGAAAGGCCCAATTGCTCTGGGCATCTCCACTGTGTAAAGAGTAACAGACTTCCAGAAAATATATATAAGCTCAAAAAAAAATACTGTGCTGCAGGGGAGGTAGAAATAGAAAAGTGTCTTTAGAGCCCTGGTATGAAGGATGAAATATGAAGGAATGGAATAAAGATAATGGGTAAGCTGTTGCACATAGCGAGGAAACTAACGGCACTAAAATGACTTAGGTTTACACATTGAGTAAATCAGTCTCTTCTTAGAGAATATCTGGAAGGAAAACCACTGAATTGTGGATTGTAAACTAACACAGAAAACTGAATCAGAAAGCCTGCAGAACCAAATATCCTCCATTTTTTCAGTATTTCCTTCTGCATTTTACTTCTCTGAGCCTTCTATCTTTATAGCTTTTCTCTTGAGGTATGTTTTCAATATAGCTCCATCTTCTCCGTTAGTGATGATTAGCTTCTTTCTTTTCAAGCTGGTTTTAAAGTTTTGTGTATAGCAGGTTGGTCAGATTTGCTGCAAATTACTTTTTTTTTTTTTAATGACATGTTCATATTTTTGTGGTAACATAGATTTAAACTTATTTTAGCTTTTTATCATAAAAACATTCAACAGAAAATACTGGCTTTTCTTGTAAGAAAAGGACCAAGTGCACCAGAAATTCACCACTCATTTTTATTTTGAAAGCTAATGCTGTTAAATTTTATGCTGCAGTTCTTCATAGGTAATTTAAACCACTTTCTGTGATTAAGGTTTGCTAGCTGCACCTTTCTTCATCTGTCTTGTTTTCTTTATTATATTTTAATCCAGTGGTATTTAATGTCAGTTCACACAAACATGGTAAATGAGACTAGATTCAACTACAGAGATTGCTTAAACTCATGACTGGCAGTAAGGAATTCTTTCGTTCTAAAACCGGCATTGCCACAGATTTCCTCATTAGCCTTGGACAAGTAACAGCTGTGAAGCATTCAGGAGATGAGAATTTGATATAGAAGTATTAAGTGTTGTTAGAGCTGCAGTTCTATGGTGAAATTCTACTCTTTGTTTCAAGTCATTTATAATGCGTCTCGTCACTTTATTTTCTTGTGCAAAACTCCCTTTGTAGAACACGTAAGTCCTTCTTTAACCTCTAATATGAAACTTTGTTTAATGCCATCTGAGACTCACTGAATCCTGATGTGACAGTGACTTGTCTAAAAATTCTTAACTTTGGTGGGGGAAGTGGGATAATTCTCAGTTAATACTATAATGCCTTTTGATATCTTTGCTGTATCTCTGGCTATTGACAGCTTCCTTTCAGCTTATCTAGACTTCCTTGTTGTCTTATGAAATGCCCTTTCACCCTTTTATAACTTTCCATTATTGTGTGAACACCTCGTCCTTCACCTGCCAGTTCTAAATCTCTCCGATCAATCTATAAATCCTGTGCTCCTTCACTGGAACAGATGAATCACAGGCATCTATGACATCTTTTGAGCTTTCTGTCTGTTTTTATTGCCTCACTTTCTTTCCCATGAGTCCCAAGTTTTCGTTTACCATTTGTTTACACTATTTCAGTATCCTGCATTATTAGACTTTCTGTTCCTCTTCTCTTTCTACTCTGAAATTGTCCATCTACATTTCTTATAATTTCACCAGCTGTACACTTGCTAGATGTTTTTTAAGGAAATATGGGCTAAATGTTTTCAATTCGTTCTCACCTAACCCCTCTAACTAGCTTATTTTCTGTTTCCCTTGATAATATACTGAAGTTTGTAGAGACACTGGATTGTTTGCCCTTCATACTTCCCCTTTTTTCAGTAGAAATTTTTGGGGTGGGGGGGCCAGAAACTATTATTTAATCTACTTCAGTATCTTTTCCCCCTCAGAATCGATTCTTCATTGAGTTCATGCCCTCTGAAATACAGAATCACTTATTACATGCTTTCAGAAACATATTACAATATATATTGTTAAACTTTAGGAGCATTAAATCTTAAACATGCAGATGTAGCTCACTGTTTATCTCCTTTATCCGTTGTTCTGGAGATGCAAAAATTAACTTTGAACCAGAGTAAACAGCAATACACATCTGTATTTCAGATCCAAATAGAGCGTTCAGTGTTTGTAACTTTTTAAAATTTTCTTATAAATGAATCAATGAATTTTATTCAAAGTATGTGGTGTTCGTAGTGGTGCAGCAGCTTTGATCAATGTACTATTTGTCTTTCAGTGACCAGGAACCTCCTTATTCAATGATAACATTGCATGAAATGGCAGAAACAGGTATTAATGCATTTTGTTCAGTACTTTGGTTGCAACTGTCAGAGGCAGGGAAATCTCTTCCTTCTAAAGAGAAACATATGGCTGTGTTACATGTTATATCCTGTAACTCTAGCAATTTGTGTTCATTATTGAAATACTGTCTGTACTTTATAATTTCACTGAGCTCATCATATTAGTGTAAGATGTACTTTATAATTGTGTTAAATTTACTAAATGAACTGTGCAAAATTAGCCAGCTGATAGCCACAAATTCAATTAACAGGCTTTATATGAGGTACACAGGACTTTTGTGAAGGGATGGAATTTATCCATGTACAGGAAGTGAGCAGCCCCTTCTTGGCCACACTTCCAACCTCTGTGCTTGAATAGTGACTGCAACCCTGACTCTTCACGTAGGTGTTTGCTGCTATGAGACCTGCTCTGTCACAGAGCTAGTGGCCATGCGCTCACCCTGTCCCCAACACACTCTAGATGCTGAGCTGTGCTGGCACAGAGTCACAGAGAAAGTGTGCAAAGTTCCCTTGTAGGATTGCATCACCGTAGACCCGGTACTACATTCCTTGTGGATCCAAAGCACCCATTAACTTGGCTGGAGGCTGGCGTACACAAAGAGCTGAGGATTGGGCCAAGAGTACTTGTGGGCATGTCTACATGTACACGGCAAGCTGGGGTGTAAATCTATGTACGTTAAAGCGCTCTAGGAAGCTTTTAGTGTGCATCAGCAGGGTCCAGGTGCACAATTATTATGTGGCACATTGGTATACATTCTAGTGTGCCATGCAGTGGTGTATGTTTGAGCATGCCCTTAGTTTGTATAAAAGTAATTAAGAAAATACTTAACCTGTTCAGACAGTAATCATTAAACTTTGATTGGTGAGCAAAATATGTCCTCAAGGCAACATAGAACGTAACACTAAAACTTTAGCAAGGCGCTGACGAACTCCTGCATGGTCCATACACATGTTCCTTTAGTTTTTCTAAGCCTCTCCTATCTCCTCTTGGTCATTTTCAGATAAAACTCATAATCTTCTATATTTTCTTTATTTCTGGAAAAATGATGAGCCAATCCCTTATTTCTTCAATATGCAAATCTTCCATTGACAATATTATTGTTACTTTTTCTCCTAATACCTAGATTGATACTTTTTTTTTTGTAAATAATTTATTTTAATTTATGTTTATGTAGTATTTACCTTTGCTTACCTGTAAATGAAAATCTTGGTTGATATATATGAATTGGTGAGAATCTCTGAAAATGTTTTTCATAAGCAAGGTCAAAATCAGAACTGACTTCTACTCCCTGCAATCCAATTGATGTCAATGGGATTTCACGGGAAGTAAGCAGTGCAGAATCTGATCTGAAACATGGCATTGAGTGCAAATTCTTGTTTAACAGCAAAATTGGGCATTGCTCACTTAACTCCCAGAGCATAGTACCAAAAATATACCCAAAGTGCTCATTCGTTGCTTATTCTGACACCAATTCATATGTAACAAATCAAGGCCAGGTGCTCAGAAACTGGCAGAATTGTTTTCCTGAACATTTATAATGTTATGTCTAACATTACCCTGTCAATAGTAGAAATTTATATTCTCTCCAAAATAAAAGCTTTCAGCATATTATAAATTAAAATTCCATACATCTACAATGTGCATTATTAACTACTCCTTTAGTACCCATCAAAATGTGATACTCAGATGAGTTCAACAGGGTAATTTTTTTTTAAAATGCCATTGAAGTTTGACTTTATGTTGGCCAGCATGTTCTAAACACTTCTAAATAGTAGTATCATTTTGTGACAGTAGCTGCTGTTTTGTGGTTGACAGATGAAGGCTGGTTGGAAGTTGTGCAGTCTTTAATTAGAGTTATTCCACTAGAAGATCCATTGGGGCCAGCAGTTATAACATTACTACTGGATGAGTGTCCATTGCCAACAAAAGTAAGTTAAATAATGCATGCGTTCTGTGGCCAAACTTCAGCCTGGTGTGGTTGCCACTCCCTTGAAAGTCTCTGGGCTGCTTTCACCAGTGATGTAAATTGTGTCCTGGGTGTCAGTTGGTTAAAAATGTGCGTTACTTATAAAGTACGGTAACCTGCAAAGATCTGGCATTCAGTGTGCTATTTGACGGTAGAAGTGTTGTAAGAAAAAATGCTGAGAGGAGAGTGAAAAATAGTTTGTTGGTGACTAGGGAGGTTTCTTTTCTTAATTGCTTTTGCCACTACACTCTCCTTCTGCCCTCTCGGTGTGTTACTCGTTGTATGTGCCCACTGAATGTCAAATCACTGCAAATTCAATTGCTTTATCACCTACTCTCTACGTTTGAAACCTACACTACTTCATGTCAGTGTTGAATGTCCCCATAACTTATCTTATGTACAAGACAAAAAAAACCAAACTTTTTCTCTTCATCTTACATTTTAGCATTGGAACCATATTGTAACTTTTTAATTGAAAACAATAAAAAGCTTTTGAGTTGGCTGTATACTGACTGTTGGATCTTGTTACTTAAAATAAGATTAAAATAAATGCTCATGTGCCGTTTATAGTGGGATAAATGGTATTTTACTACAAATAGACGTCAGTAGTTTAGCTTTTGGCATTTTAAAAACTGAAATGAAGTGGTGTTATTGGGAGGCCAATCCTGTGAGGTACCCAGCATCCTCCAATCCCATTGAATTGAATGGGAGCACAGGACCCATAGCACCTCATGTGTTTTGGCTTATATTACGTTTAGAGGCCTTTAAATCTCTCTTTTGCCATGAATTTTTTCTGACATTGGCATTGCTGCTACTTCTATTAGTAGTATTCTTGTTATTGTGCCAACTTTAATTTTGACTGTACGTTGCCACAGTTCGGGAGATTGGGAAATTTCTAATTCATTGGCTCTTAAATAAAATTATAAACTGCGTAGCTGATGGCTCAGGTGCTGGTCAAATAGTATAACTGGGTAAGGAGACGCTTTCTTCCTAGGGTGGTCGTTCCAGTCTGCCCAGGTTAGTAGTGACAAAGTCCATACCATATAATGGCTATCAGGTAGATTGAAGTGAGAGGTGATCTCAGCCAGTTCCAGATTTAAAAACAAGCGTGCCATTTCACCTGGCACGGTTGGTGTGGTTTTAGGGTCAGCAACAGCATTGTTTTGTAAAGTGGGCTCGGGCTGTGTCTGTTTTTTGTTATGTTCAAATCATTTTTTTTACTGTCTAAAACAAAATCAACTTTAAAATAAATAGCATCAAGATATTTGGAACAGATTACACCACTTCGGTGACGGTCCTCTCTGCTTTCTGCCCTCTCTTCCTGATCTATTGAAGTTAAGGAAATGTTAATATTTCTGATGCCGTCAGCAGCACATCATTTTTGAGCAACCAGACATACCTAGCACATTTGGCAGTAGTCAGTGAATTGATGTAACTCTTTAAGATAAGTTAAACTTTTGGTCTGTCTTTAAAACAGAGAAACGATCACTTGGCTATTCTATTAGTATTGATATTGAAACAGAGTAATTGATTGAGCTGTATTGAATGACTGAGCAGAAAATGTGTTCTGTAATTCCCGTAGTGTTAAATAGCATTCTGACTTTGTTTTAGGATGCACTGCAGAAACTAACTGAAATATTAAATTTAAATGGCGCCGTTGCCTGCCAGGATTCCTGTCACCCCGCCAAACATCGTAACACAGCTGCAGTACTGGGCTGTTTGGCTGAGAAGCTAGCAGGTAAGCAGAAGGAGCTGTCTGAACGCTTATCTTTGAATTTTCTGTAGTGCCGCAACATAGCAATATTCAGAGCCGACTTTATAGAACTGAGATCACATTTTGCAACACAAAAAGATCTTGTCTGTCAGCTCTGACCAAATCTACTGTGTGATCAAAATATTGATCAGGCTTAATCATCAGTAACCAGCAAACAGCTTGGCTCTGAACTTGGATTTTACCACACCAAACTTCCTCAATATATGATTTACCAAGTAAAACCTCAATCCATTGATGTATATATTTCAAGTCTCTGCAGTGTAAGATTTCTTGAGACACAGCCTTGATGATTCAATTACCAATGCTAACATTTTTATTGGGCTACCCTGGGTGGATGAGAGAATTTCTTGGAACACATCATCTTTCCTATTGGCTAGAACAAATTATTCTTACTAAAGAGAATGCATGGAAAGATAGGTAAACATGATGATGGATGTTTTCTCCACCATAGACAAAAGTTGTTCTGTTGTAGTTACCTGAAGCAAATGTTCTTCAACTACATCATTTTAAAAGACACTGAGTATTTCCTTTTAAAAAGTGACTTTTGTTTTTATAAATCTTTTTATTCTCCATTTATTTATAAAGTCTGCCTTGAAGCAGAAAGTGAAGTTTCCATTCCCTGCTGATTGTTGCCCCATTTGGCAACTAATTTTTTTCTACCTTTTTCTGATGGTGCTTGAAATTGACATGTCTTTTTAAAATTCCTGATTTGTGCCTTGCTGTTTTTATCACCTCAATTTTAAATAGCATTTAATTACTGCTGTTTCTGAAGCAATAAAGAACATAAAACATTTTTGTGTAGGTCCTACATGAACAGTGACTTTTGCTGTAGATATTTGAAGTACAAGTGACAATTCCTCCTCCTTGCCACCCTCTTGATACCATAGGTCAAAATAAGATCCTTCCTTAGTTGCCTGTATCCCTTTGGTTAGGTGAGAGCAGATGTTTCTCTAGCAATTCAGGCACTGATAGGGTCAATGCTGTCTTATAATTGTGCTTTTGTGTGTGTACCAATTTGTCACAGTTCATGGATTTTATTAAGCTGAATGTCGTTCCTTCTCCCACACTAAGCAGATAGTGTTTTGGGCCATTTTTAATTGGTCAGTTGTCACAATGCCAATCACAGATCAGATGACTAGGCATCAAGCTGGCAGTATTTGATATTTTGGGCATGACTCATTTTGTACCAGCGATTGAGGGGAGCTAATCTTTTTAACCTTGATTTATTAATTATTAATAGTGAGAAACTACCTGTTTTACATAAATTACAGTGGGGCCTGATTTTCTTCCCTTCCCCCCAAAAAAATATGTAGGCATAAGTGTTATCAGATATCAAGGTGGTGGGCATCTTTAACATGATACTGAAGGTAGCTAGTTACAGCTATGGCACATGAGTATTTGTGCATATAAAGGGACTGTAGATGCATAACTCAGTGCAGTCAGATACCTGATCTATAAGCACATTCCTAGTAACTGCATGCATAAATTAAGCATACAGTAGAGTACATTTTTTGCTTGTGTGCCAAATCACAGCCCAGTACTAGTTTACTTTCTACCTTTTTGTGAATGCAAGGTCTTTGTTGGGGACAAGGGGGGCTTGGTTAATTTTAATTGATGTGAAAAGATAATGCAGCAGTTCCCATACATGCATTTCATTTTTAGTGTTCTTGCAGGTCCTGCAAGTATAGGCTTACTCAGCCCAGGAATATTGGAATATTTACTGCAGAGCTTGGTAAGTATCCAAGCAAACTAGCCTTTTCGGCTGGTCCAGCTTTTTAGTTGCCTCTATATGCATAAGTGGTAAATGTTCTTGTGTTCGGTATGCGTAAGTGGGAAGTGTTCATTGTGTAGTAAGATCACTTTTTGTACTTGTGGGATCTTATCTGTTTTTGTCTCTACTTACAGCATTTTTCACTTAAATCAATCACTAGATCAACATTCAAAACCAAATACTACAGATTAAAAATAATCAAAATGAAGGACACGTTTTCACTTTGAGCACTTCAGGCTGATGTTGGATAATCTGACATCAGACTATAGAAAGATTCCATTTAATAAGGAAGGAGTTGAAAAAGTTTAATGACTCACTCAACCACCAACCTCCCTGAGATGGTTTTCTGCTGCTGAAAGAGATGTTGTTGAGTAACGCATGCTAATCTTTTTCCTCCTGGGGACTGTGGGTCATGCTTAAAAGGGTCAACATTGCCTATTGTAAGAAAGCATTATTAAACTCACACAAACTACAGTAGGAAACTTTGCAGTAGTTATTTGACTCTGCTATGGGAAATAATGGCTGTAATAGGAATAAAAGATAAGTGCAGAAAACCTTTTGAAATAATTTATCAATATTACAGATAATTGACACAATATAAAGGGAAACTTGACTAAATTGGGGTTTGGCTTTTGTGTTCTGTTTTTTTTGGTGGATGTTTCTTGTCAGATGTCTTCAGAAACTGTAGAACTTGCTCATCCATTGAATCCGTACTAGGTATCGTGGAACCAAATACTTTTTTAAAGCAAAAGCACAATGTAAACATAGTTTATTTTTAACTGAACACAACTTCTTTTTGAGAGCACTGCAGGGGTACTTTTACTGGGTTTTTTAGTGTTTATGTAGTAACATCTGCCAGTTAGCAGGCATTTACAGGCTGGATGAAGGATCTTGTGTGTGACCTGCCATTTCAAAGGGAGACTTCCAACATACATCTCTGCTCCTGCACATATTACTTGCAGGGTAACAGCTGTGTATAATGAACTTGTGCAGGTTCTTGGAATTCAGTTTTGTCTCTGAAAGTTCCTACTAGCTGTCTCTGCAGTGCTATAGAAACCCAGCAAAATTCTACCAAGTCCTACATCTGTGATTGCACTATAGGCAACCAACACTATTGTGCTAACACTGTTCACTTGGCGCAGACCTGGTTTGCTTGTATACCATTTTTCTTTTCCTTGTACGCAAAACTAGGTTAACAATCCCCTTGGATCCTAAGATTGAAAATATAATTAACTAATGCCACATAGGAAAAAAAATAAACATTTAGTGCATATACTAAATGGAAACCTGCTGCAATGTGCTGACCACAAAGTGAATTTGAGGCTGGGGTAGAAATATCATTAAGCTCCAAATCCTGTCATCTTACTCAGATGTGCAGTGTCATCACATCAACTCACATACTACTCACATAAGTAAGATGAGCAGGGTTTGGCCCTTCAGTGTTAGTCTTGTAGAGCTGCAAAACCAGTGTGAATAGAGAAGCCCATATATAAATGTTTCTGTGGTAAAATCGGTTGCTCTCTGGATTTACACTGGTGTAAAGAGCAGGAATTTGGTGGGAGGCTGCATTGTTCAAGTGATCTTCGAGTTCTGTTGCTGCACCTTTGGAAATGTTTGTTAATCTTTTCACTTATTCATTTTATAAATGTCAGCCTTTAGGAACTATAAACTATTTTCTATTTTTCCATTTTAATGCAAATTTAAATATCTAGGGTTTGCTCCATGAATTGAAACCCTACTGTGCTCTGACAGTTTTGAACCTCTTTCCCCTCCATTTGTCACCAGCATGTGTTCTGGTTCGTTTCAAACTTCATTTACATGTTAATGAAGAAGTTGACCAAATTATAGTTGAATTTCGCTGAACGATAAGTGTAGTGCCACCTTGCTAACTTCCACGGGCATTAATGAAGGCTATGCATGGGGCATTTAAGTGGGAGGGGAACATGCCCTGCAATTTGTAATTGCATGTTCTTCTGTGGACATTGGTACCAGGGTATAGGACAGCTAGTTATAACTTAGAAGGCTGGTGAAAAATTCATCCTGTGGAGTAAATTGTACGAGCAGGCTAGTGAATCTCATAAATTTAACATCATTTAATTCAACACATTCTCAGCGTAACCATGTTTTGGGATTCTCTACATTGAGAGATGTGAAAGTTCATGAATTAGTGCAGTATTCAATCTTCTTTCAGTTCCCTCATGCAAACTTTTCGGCAAATTATGCTATCACTTACACCAGTGTAAATGTACCTAAGAGTGTGTGTTTGAAAACGTACAGGCTGTTCACTGTTTATGTTGGGCTAGTTCTGTTGATTTTAATAAAAATCTGCATCTCCTATGGATTTTTTGGGGTGGGGTCTGGCAGAACTCTGGAAGGGTAGGGCAGAATTGTCATAGGTTTTATTTGTTTTGACTTTGTGTAATTTTTGTTTTCAACTTTTATTCTTAAACTAGGCATGTGAATGTGTTTCGGGGGTGGGGAGTCTGGGGTCAGTCTGAGTTTTCACTCTTGGGAGCTGAGAGTGAGCCTCAGTTTGGGTAGACAGATTCACGCCAGTGGTTTTGCACTAGCATGCTAAAAATAGCAGCATGGTCCTTGTGTCTCAGACTCTCAAGCCTAGGAAGTTGGGTGGGCTTGAGAGCCCGAGCCCCAGTGTCCACACTGCTATTTTCAGAGCACTAGCTCAAGCCACACGACCAAGTCTGTCTGCCCACTTTAGGAGGCTCACTCCTCGCTGCAGGGTAGACATCCCTGAAAGGTGTTCCTTTCCTTCCCCCAGGGCTAAGATAAATTGCTCCATTAGCTTGGGGGATCTTGCCATGCTGTGCCTGTTTTCTGGAT
The DNA here is from genome assembly GCA_007922155.1 of Mesoclemmys tuberculata. NCBI lineage: Eukaryota > Metazoa > Chordata > Testudines > Chelidae > Mesoclemmys > Mesoclemmys tuberculata. Next base: position 87,629 of record ML675631.1, on the reverse strand, counting down.
GAATGGAGGACACTGTTTAATCTTTCACCAACACTAAATTCAGTTTTTAAAAAGTTAGACGGTTCTACTAAGGCTGTCCCACAAAGGCGTCTAACAAACTTTCAGCATCCTGACTCTCAGCTTTTGACAAGATCACATCTTTCCTCTTGGCAGAATGGCCCTGCATTTAGGGCCCCAAGCACAGTTTCAGGGAACCTCAGTGCTTCTTAGCTGTTTCATTGATGTACTGTGTGACCTGGAGCAAATCACTTAAGTTGCATCTCAGTTTCCCTGTCTATGGATGAGGGTTATGATACCCTTTTTTTAAAGCTCACATGTTTGCGAATGAAAAGCATCTACATAAGTGCCAAGTATTACTATTACTATAATTTTCCAAATGCTAAAGAAATCACGTCTAACCTAGAAGAAACTTTCACTTGCTAATAAAGTGCTTATTGTTTGATTAAGAAATAAATTACTTTGGCACTGTCCCAGGAGAAAGTTTTGTAGACAATCTACTTGCAGATCATTATTAGCATCTGCTTCATTTGTGTTAATTGCCTTATGGACAAACTGAAAACTCCACAACACATAACAAGGACATTTTAAAATGCACATATCAAATTTATAATGTATGAATTGAAACTTACTGTTTATATCATGGAGTATGTTGCAGGCTAGCCTTCCTTTTTATTAAGCCTACACCTTAATTATTTCAAATAGCTGCTTTCCACCTGAAATTTCTTTTGCATGGATCCTATCCAAAGGAGGGGGGAAAAAACTTGCAAAATTTGAGGTTACTAGAGCAAGGCATCTTGATGGTGTAAGTCTGAAAAATGAGAGTTTTTCTGAAAAACTAATCTTTGGACTAGAAACTATTATTATTTATTATTTAGTTCAGTCGTCCTTAATGGGAGCCAGTGACATTGGTGTAAATCAAGAACATTTTCATTGAAGTAGATAGACGACCCTGGTTTAAAAACTGGCATGACATGAGAAATAGGTCCTTCAGGTACTTCTAGTATGGCCCATCTCCCCCCACTACTATACCCATTGCTCATGGTATCTATTCTTTCTCTTGTGAAGAGTCTTGAAAATTTTATCTGACTGCTTGTGTTAAAAAAAGCATTTTCATTATATTAAGCAAGCCAACAAAAACGTCTCACACGGCTATGGCATGTGTTTAATACTCTTGTTGTCTTTAGAATTTCCAGTCCCATCCGACGGTAATGCTTTTTGCACTAATAGCACTGGAAAAGTTTGCACAAACAAGTAAGTATTAGTCTAGTACTTCTCTTACAGTAAAAACAATGGAGTTCATGTTACTCCAGAATGGTTATTTCCTTCATCTATCACATCTACTCTGCCATCCCAGGTGTATGCACTCAATATAACCAAGTTGATAACTTGTAGCTTAAGCCTAGTGCACCATGAAAGATCATAGTAACACCTGGGCTGACAAGGAATGGGATCCCTGTAGGGAAAAGTGTACCTGGACCCTCCGTGGCAAGAGGAGACTCGCATTGCTTTAGTGACCCCCAACCACTTTGGAAAGAGAATGGTTGGAACACAATTCTATCACTATACTATCTAAGCTGTCCTCGACTACAGGTCAGATTCTTGCCGCACAGGGTTTGCTTTCCCTCAAAGGTAGCTCTGGAGATAGGAAAATAATAATTACAGTCTATTAAAAGGACACATTTTTTCCAACCATGGAGAGGCCTTCAGAGGCGTCCTGTGTGTTTTTTCCCATCTAATAGCCATGCTCTCAGATGACTTAATACAGTAAAATGCTGAATATTATATTTATTCTCACTAATAATCTGTCAGGAGAAGGTACATTAACTCATATTTTTTGTTTAATGTTGAGGCTTATTTCTATTTGTAAAATACTTTCCTTTTATCTTTTAAATCACTGTTTCTTGTTTACATGTATTTACTTTTTTCCACTTTTAAATTACAGGTGAAAATAAAATGACAGTTTCTGAATCCTGTATTAGTGACCAGCTTGTTTTGTTAGAGAAATGGACAGATAATCTGGACTATTTAAAACGCCAAGTGGGATTCTGTGCTCAGTGGAGTTTAGACAATCTATGTAAGTATAGTATGAGCAGGGATTCACTTTATATTACTGGCTTCTTGCAGGGTGGTGCTCTCTTGAGAGAGAGAGAGAGAGAGAGAGTGTACGTGTTGGGTGCACAGATACCATGTTTTGTATGAGTATTTACTAGTCATTTTGTGTGTCTGCTCACACTTGTATGTGCAAATATCCAGTGTGCACACAGAAATAAGATTAATAAATCCATATGCATTTGCATGCCTGAACTTTTGAAAAGCAAACCTACGACATCTATTAAAATTCAAAATTTTTATTTGCTCTGTATCTGCTATGACCCTTCAGGAAAGGAGCTCAAAGTTGCTAGATTGCGCTTGTATTCTGACTTTGAGGGAGAGCACGGTTGCTAAAGGCAGTGTCCCGAAGGACGCCATTGTGATATTCTCAGATACACCAATATTGCATCTATACAAGGACTGATTAGGAATTGTGACTTATTAAACAGTTTATTAAATCTCGATTGTCATGATTAAGAAACCAATAAAGAGTAGCTCTCTGGTAAACGGTTTTATTTAACGAACCAGTCCAGGCATAACTAATGGGCCCAAAGCTTTGACATGCTGAAGGATCCCAAGCAGTTGTCCGTCTTGTTTAAGGCATTCATACCCCTCTGATTCACTACCACTTGGAGAAGAGAGTGCCAAATTAATTGGTTGGCCCCAAGCAGCTTATGGTGTCTTGCTTCTGCTGAAGACCAGCATAAAGTTGCCCTTCGTTATAAATGGCAATAGACATATAGTAATGAGTCTGTGATGGAGATGGCATTACCTGACAGACTTCTGGCTGAGGAATTATTACTTTTTAGTAGTAAAAGTATGAATCTCAGCCTGTAGAGAGCAATGCTTCTCTATTCCTCCCCAGTGTGAAAGAGTGATTTGGAAGAAAAGGTACAGAGCAGTTTCCATGGCATAGCACAGCAGTTACTCTGAGACTTGCCCTCCGGGTTCAGTGCAGTCCCAGTACCCTATGTCTTCCCTGCCATGATTCAGGGTAGACTTCCTCACAAATTCCAGTGTATCGCTTTTATAATAGCTCAGGGCTGGAGCAAATACCACCCTGAGTTTCAGCAAATATGTCGAACAGGATGCTGGGGAATCCCACAGTTGGGCTTCCCTTCTCTCCACTGGTCAAGATTCGACCAGGAGCTGCTTGCTTTTAATTAAAAGATTTGTCTTGCTATGAAACTCAGAGATTTGATCGACCTGTGCAGGAGCACTGTGTGGTGGAAAGGATGGGAAGTGGAGGCGGAAGACAGCCTTAATTGGCTTAGTTCAGCTGCATAAGTCTAGCCCAGTAGCTGACAGCAGCAGTTTAGATTTTTCACTGTCTTTCTACAACAATTCTACCCACAATCAATTCCACCCATTTGAACCTTCAGGGTAGTGTCTTGTGTGTCCGGAAGGAATAACATCTTGATGTGTATTCTGATGATCTTTAATGCTTACTCATGGTTCCTTGAGAGGAGCACTTATCCCTTTTCAAATACACAAGCAGAACGTTCCCAGCTCCTGAATATAGTTCTAACAAACATTCAGTGCCACTGTAAATAAATAATATTGTATGCATGATGCTAGTGTTGCTTTAAAGTATTCCAAGACTGAACTGGATCCTTTTGTGTGTAGATTTGTATTTATTGAAATAATTTGGCTTGATGTGGTCCTGCTGTAGCACTTAATTTAGATACTTTTTCTGCAGTTTTGAAAGAAGGCAGACAGTTTACATATGAGAAAGTTGACTTGACCAATATTAAGGCTATGCTGAATAGTAATGATGTCAGCGAATACCTTAAGATCTCACCATGTGGACTGGAGGTAAGAGATCATTTTATTATTTCAGTGAAGAATTATGTTTGAAGAAAGCTACAAGAGATCACCATTTCAGTTCACTCTTTGTTCCCATTTTTTTACCCTTCAAAGAATCAACATGCCTGTGTTTCTGAGCTCTGTACAAAACTAGTGAAGGATATCTGTTACAGTGGACTGTAAAGTCTCTAACCTGCTTGCAGTACCAGAAATTACCACTGTATAATATCACTCCTCTGAATCTCAGATGTTTAAAGAGGTGGAAACCTATTTAGACTCATCTGGTCCTTCTCCCATCTTGTGCAGAACTATTCTCTAGAGGAAATTTTTCTTTTGTTCTGTTCTTCCTATTGTCCTGCCTAGTCTTAAAAGCCCAAAGCAATAGGGATTCTATTTCCTTAGAGAAAGTACCTCTCCCCATCAGGAAATTCACCCTAACTGTTCTTTTTCTTAATTGTATTCGAAATATAATTTTATTATATAATGTTATAAATGTATGACTCCTGGTGATCTCTTCATAGAGCACTAAGTTTTTGTCTCTCTGTTGATACCTATTAGATAGTTCTAGATTGTCGTCGTCGTCGTCGTCGTGTGTGTCCCCTCACCCCTTCTCCCGGTCATTTGTTAGCCTTCAGTCTTTAAATCAGTTCCACCAACTGGATCACTTCTGTCACTCTTCTCTGAACTACGTTCAGCTTGGTCCAGTTTTGCCAAGATTCTGTTGATAGCAGGTAGAAGGCCGTTCCTGTTGTGAAAGGGGTTGCATTGTGTTTGAAATAAAAGTGCTTTTACAATTTTTCTTGTATGACGCTTCTCACATCTACCAGACGGGGGCTCATTGTGATTGCCAAGTAACCACAAATAATATATTTCCCGTTTTGGTTTTTCAGGCTCGATGCGATGCCTCATCATTTGAAAGTGTTCGGTGTACGTTCTGTGTTGATTCTGGGGTTTGGTACTATGAAGTCACAGTGATTACGTCAGGAGTGATGCAGATAGGATGGGCCACCAAAGACAGCAAGTTTCTCAATCATGTAAGTACATGTGAGGTTACTCAGCGGATACTTTAATTTTAGAAGTTTTTTTTTTTTATTTACTGTGCCTATACAAATAGCTTTTTACATCTTATTGAAATAATTGTCCCTACTTTCATAAGCATCTTCCTCTTAGTTTTTACATACATTTGCACTGTGGCAGTTAATGAATTTAGTTCTCACGAAAGGTGCTGGATTAACATTTACCTCCAAAAGTATAATATGATCATTAGTTGTGCAAACTTTTCTCACCCACAGCTGCATGCCTCAACCCTGATCTGGAGCAGGAGGAAAGTAGTTCAATTTTTGTGACCCATTACGCTTTTAGCCCCTGCTCTGGCTGCAAATAAGGGTGTCAGTTATTGCCAATGTGTTTTTGTGAAGTGAACACCTGCCTACTAAGAGCTGATACTATCATTCAGTCATTTAACTTATGCCATCAAAAAGCCATCAGGTGAAAGATGCCAATAAAGAACATGCCTCTTCTTTTACTATGAGGAGCAAATTGCCCCTGGCCTCTTCTGAAATGCTAACATTTCATTTTCCAGTCTGGCAAGGAATTGGAAGCTCTCCCTCTTTGTGGCAGGGAAGACTAATTTCTGATGGGAAAATGTACATATGTGGAATAGCATGACAAATGTTCTCTTCCCCCTGCCCTCACCAAAAAAAAAAAAACCCAGACTTGAAAACCACCAGAGAGGCACAGCTTGAGAATAGCACAAATATCACTTGGTGACATCATTATCATTAAATATTCATTATTTCATTCTTTATTTTAAGCAGGTGCCTTGCCAGCCACATTTAGTTACTAAACCTGCCTTGCAAAATTCTATTTACCTGTGACAAGTCTCATGAGTAAAATAGCTTCATTTTTTTCATTATATCACAGTAAAGGCAAAGCCCTTTGTTTTTTATTTGTTTGGGGTTTTTTGTTTGGTTGGTTGGCTGGTTTTTGTACATTGGTTTGTAAATGTTCAGGCTGTTGTAAACTCAGGTGTACGCAGACAAGTTTGGGGTAATGTACAAGTTGCCATGGCAGTCTTGTTTCAGAATTGCCAGGTTTACATTATCAACCTGAACCCTATTGTCAGTGCCTTCAATTTGGCTTTTTTTTTTTAAATGGAATCTGTCACAACAATTTCATGTCCAGGGTGTTCACTTTACAAATAGAGTTGGCTTTTCTAATTGTCACCTTTGCAACCTCACCCCAGCATCTGAAAATCCAGCTTTCTGACTCACCAGTAATCATTATTAATAGTTCTACAATAGGAACTTATAGCCCTATCCTGCTGCCACTAAGGTCAATTAGCATTTTACCATTAACTTGAGTGGGGGACAAGGGAGGGTCCTTAGTTAACAATTCTGTTTGTGCATGAGCAAGAAAAACAATCCAGGTCTTCTTTTTGTATTGGCTCTGCAGAGCAGGAGTGTCAAGTAGCATAAGCTCATTCCTTGGTCAAGCCAGCAGGCAACAGATCTGCTTGCTACCCAGTCAGAATCCGAAAATTTGTTAAAATCTTCATATTACATTTGTTCCATGACTTCCAGTAAATGTTCTGGTCATAATAACACTTCAAAATAAGGGGAGAGATTGGTTTTTGGTTTTTTTGGGTTTTTTTTGGGCGGGGGGGTGTCTTTTTTGTTGTTGTTCTAATACAAGAATGCCCAAAGTTAAAACTGGGCCAAATAGAGATGTGATGTAGATGTTGGTGTTGATGAATGTAAGTGGGTACGTACCAATGGAAGAGAAAGATATAGCGAGAAAAGCAGCTAACAGGATGGTGTAAGAAGGAATAAGATAAAGTAGATTCCCTGCCCCCATTAGTTACTCTTCCTGCTATCCTCTCCCTTACATTCATTCATGTAAGTTCCTCCCCCTTACTGGCATGTAATTTGCACATCCAATTACATCATCTCTGAATTTGGCCCCCTGCCTACAACACAATATTGCAAATGAAATGCAAAATTGCAAATCTGTCTTGAACACCAGAAGTTGCCAAATGCTGACTGTAATGGAAACTGTTTGTGAAATAAAACAGTAACCCACCAGCCCTTAGAACAATAAGAAGCTTAAAAGATTTTTCCCACTCACTCTCTAGCTTGACAGTTTGTTTGGAGGTTTTTTCCTATCTGATGTACTTCCTGTGAGGAATCTCTTAAGTGGGGAGAGTTGAAATCTTTCTCTATTTAATGGCTAGATGCTTGGTTTACTACAATTTATTTTTTCCTTGACTGGGTATTTCTGGTACTTTTTCTGTTAGTAGATTTTTAATGTAACTTTGAAATGGGGGTTAGATTTGTGTGCTTAAAAGTAAAAATAAAAAACCCTCCGCACCATCCTTACCTTAAATTATGCCAGCCAATGTTCAGGTAATCACATGGCTGTAAAAGCACATTTCACATAGTTCCCGCACCAATGTTAGCGTTCAGGGTGGAAACCAGTCGTTTCCATTCCTACCCTGCTTCCCCAAAAATAAGACCTACCCCAAAAATAAGCCCTAGCATGATTTTTCAGGATTTTTGGAGTGTGCTTGAAATATAAGCCCTACTCCAAAAATAAGCCCTAGTTACAGTTTACAAGCAGTTCACAAGTAAAGGTCCCCATACACTTTGTTGTTCATGGAAAAAAATAAAACATCCCCTGAAAATAAGCCCTAACCCATCTTTCAGAGCAAAAAACAATATAAGACCCTGTCTTATTTTCGGAGAAACACGGTATCTGTCACTTGCTGCTGATTCTGTTGGCTCTGTGGTGTTGAGATTGACTATTCTGCCCTCCTTGCTAAGTGTTCTTCTTAAGTCTCATTGTGTGCCTTCATTGCTTCATACCCTTTGGTCTCCACTTGACAGCTTCATGCTGGAGTCTGTGTATTGGCACCCAAAGTACATGCCCCAAATATGTCCAGCAGTGACTTCTGATTCTGCTGATTGGTGACTTCTCTTTGCTGATAATGAAGTCTTTCCAACCAATGTCCAGAATCTTTTCTAGGCACTTATTTTTGAAGGCATCCAGTTATCTAACATTTTAGCAGATCTCCAGTTCTTGCAGCCATATGTTAGCCCCAAAATTGTTTGAATTGAAAATTCTCAGTTTTATTCTGGTACTGAATATCTTTGATTGCCACATGTTGTTGAGTTTACTAAATACTGTGGATGCCTTTCATCTCCTTGATGTTACGGAGGTATCCACTAACTAATATGGTGCTGCCCAGGTAGATGAATTGCTCTACTTGATATTTTTGTCTTTTTAATATGATGTTACCACTTAATGTCTGGGTTTCAAGGATATTTGTTTTAGCTATTTTGAGCCATGCTTGGCCTGCTATTTTTGCCACGTTGGCTCTGTCTCTTTAACTTTTTAAGGGTTCCACTCAGTAGCGCAATATCATCCAGGTCTAGGTCTTCTAGGCATTCACCATCTATCCATGCTGTACCAGTGTTTGTGATGCTAACGCACTTCATTATCGATCTATGGCAAACAATGCCAAACAGTGAAGATAAAATGGAGCCCTGTTCCACTCATGTGAGTGAACCATTCTATCTCATTGTTCACTTTTATAAAGCATTTCACATCTCTCTACATGGCCTTGATGAGTTTAGCTGGGATTCTGTAGGTCTGAAGAATATTCCACAGTGTATGTTGCTGCAGGTTCTCAAATGCTTCTTGAAAATCAATTAAATTGATGAAGAAGGTAGCTTGCCCTTCTAGACATTCTTCTGTGATGGTCCTTTGGTATGAATTTCTGATCTACACAGGATCTCTTGGTCCTGAATCCAGCTGGTTCTTCTCTAAGCTTTGCATCCACTGCTGCTTTCATCCTGTGTAGTATCTCACTGCACAAGGATTTCCCTACAAAAGAGGATAAATGCAACTCCTCTCCAGTTGTTAGTCAGATTAACCCTTTTGGGGTATTCTGACAATGATTCCATGTTTCCACTGGTCAGGAAGGCCCCCCCTCCCCCAACTTCAATGAACAGCTCTGTTAGTTTCATTAGGATGGTGGCATTAAGTATTTGTAGCATTTCTGCTGTAATTTGATCACCTCTCGCTGCTTTATTTTTCAGTTTTTTTTATTGTAGCCTGTACTTCTGACATCTAAATTGGACCAATGTTTATGTCAGCTTGAACAAGTTCATTTGTAATGTATTTGGGGCCATTTATCTCTTTTTAACACTTGAAAATTGGCTGAATGTAGCTGTAATTTGGGACCTGTAATGACTTGCATTGTTGGAGGAGCACTGGCATGCATCCCTGCCATTACCAAATCCCACAGAGCAAGCAGAAACTCCTCCTCTTCCACAACACTAACGGGTTCCTCCTCGCCAACCAGGAGAGGGGACTTGCTGGCACATTAAGGGATATTGTTTCGATTTCAGTTACTGCTAGCCCCAAATGAGTTTAGTGAGGAGTCTGTGGGAAGCTTTTTATAGTATAGTCTTTGTGGCTTTGTTACAGGGACAATGCGGTGGTGCTGCAGAGGAGGTTGGTGTTGGTACAACTTCCTTATTTGAAAATAGCAGCTAATATGCCTTTTCATTTTCTTGAGTTTGAGAGTAGCTTCTGTTCGTTTAGAAGTGGCACTGTGGAGAAAACAAGTAAAATGTTGCTGCTCAGATACCTCGTTCTGTTGTAAAGAAAATATCCGATATTAACATTTAAAATGTACAGTCCTTTTCATTCAAGGAGCTCAAAGCACTCTGCAGACACAATTCCTTACATCCCTGGGAGGTAGGCAAGCTTTATCCCTATTTTACAAGTGTGGAGAACCTGAGGCACAGAGGTTTCAGTGACTTGCCCAGTGTCTCCCAACATGTTGCTGGGAGAGTCACAAAAAAACTCCACATATCTCCTGTCTTGCAGTCCTGTGCTTTATCCCTTAGACTATACTCCCTCTCTGACATATGGAAAACATTGCAACACCTGGGTGAACAATAGTACAAAACTCGTGTAGAACATCGCAACCAATATCTTGTACTTTTCTGAAGCTCTTGGTCATGCTCAGTTACCCAGCAAATGCCCTGATCCTTAATATTGAGTCATTCTATCTGCTGAATACAGATAAGAAAGGAGATCAGAACACAGATCAGAGCTGCCTGAGAGGAAGCTCACTTGGTACCTGCTCTTTCTCAGCCTGGTTCAGCTAATGCTATTAGACCTACATCTTTCATGAGCATTAAATTCCCTCCCAATTTAAAAAAAAAATCCATTTGACTTTGAAAGTATCTCTTCTGAAGGATTTTGCAGGGGGCGGGAAGGAGGGGAGTAAATATACATTCATAAGAACCGAGTAGTTTCAATGTATTTTTAGGTGGGAAGAAGCGTAAAGGAGAATTGAAACTGAATGAGGGGTGAGTGAGTGGGGATGTGTGTGTCAGAGAGAGAAAATAGAATATTTAAAAAACGGTTGACCTTCTTAGAAGGGATGCTTTTGGTTCTGTAAAAATAGACCTCCAGCCCTTTCCCACAAAACAGGCGTGACTGCAGATTAAAATGCTGTGGTTTGCTTCTCTAAAGGAAGGCTACGGTATTGGGGACGACGAGTACTCCTGTGCATATGATGGCTGCCGGCAGCTGATTTGGTATAATGCCAGAAGTAAACCACATTCCCATCCCTGTTGGAAAGAAGGTATTTTCTTTATTGATCCTAGCCGGCTTTCTCCACAGAGCTTTTCTAGAATATTCACAGAAAGAATCGCCTGTATTTGGAGTTGATTGGCCGTTTGAGAATCTGAAGATGAGGTCATCTTGCCAACTGCTTGCCATTACAGCATTGTCCATTACTGTACCTTGCTAGTGGTCTTCCCGGTTTTTTAAATGTGAAATGTAAAGTGAAAGGATGTCCACCACTCTTCCCATGGAGACATTCCACAGCCTGACAGATCTCACTTTGGGGGATTTTTGTCGTTCCTTCTGGCCCCAAAATTACAGGTGGTGCTGATAGCTCTGGAGTAGGAACTTGAAATTTGGGGGGAGGGTGGCTTCCTTTTTCCCCCAGGGATGTGCCTGTAATCCTCATGAAAATCCATCCAACTTTGCCTAAGTTGTAAAACCTTTAAAATACCTCAATTTGCACATTCTCTGTAGAGACTTCTTTAGATTTTAGCAACTAAATTCCTTGAGGATTCTGTCTGCATTGGACATGCTGCAGCCTGGAGAGGGAATGGAAAGAGGCAGTCCTAATGCCTGCATTTACTAACTTCTGAGTACTTGTCTTTGCAGTGTTCATGTTCTTTAAATGTAGCTTTCTGTGTGCAAATCAACCTAGATCTTCCTTTTCTTAATTTCATCCAATTTCCTCCTAATTGCGCCCTTTTTGCTATGCTAAACAACCCTTCTCCCTCCTTAGTGCTTATTCAAATAGTAGTAGGTGAATCATATTTGTTAAATACCATAAACATCGGAAACTTAATCCAAAAATATTGTTTTTATTTTTGCACATAAGGAGACACAATAGGATTTTTACTAGATTTGCAAGAAAAACAAATGATCTTCTACTTAAATGGAAACCAGCTTCCTGCTGAGAAGCAAGTGTTTTCATCTGCTGTGTAAGTATATTTTCATTTTCAAAGAAACAAGAATTAAAATGCATACGGATAATGGTTCTCATTAATTACACAAAAATTCAGATTCTGGGTTGAGTTTGACAGTAAACTAATATTTAAGAGTCATAGATGCTATTACTTTTAAGCAGAGCTCCCTATTGAAAGTACAGATGACAATTACAAATCAATGACATGTAAATTTACAAATGGATTAAAGAGCCAAAGGAAAGAGGCTAAAGAATGTAAATTTAGTACAGCTTTCTGTAGTGCCATCTGGCACTAAGGTAACACGAACATAGGACAAAAATGTAATAAAGGCTAAAAACACTTTCCAGCTGTTACTGTAGCTTGCATAATCTACCCATCAGTCTCTACCATAAATATTGTTGCACCCCCAATTCTGTTCTTATTCATCCCGGTATGTATCCAGGGGAGCTTTGCCTAAATCAACGAAATTACTATGGATTTACACTGGTGTAATTAGGATCAGAATCTGGCCTGAGACTGAAAAATAGGAGGAAAATGTCTAAATTTAAATGTTAACTGATTTTTGAAGTACTGTTGTCTTTATGGCCCTGGGTACAAATAGGAACTTGAGTGATTCTCAAACTACTATGATCTGTACGTAGTAACCTAAGCACCGGGAGAGCCAAGCAGTGGAGGATCAAGATGATTGATGAGAGGATCTTTGGTTGAGATTTTGAAAAATAACCAATGCCCCAGTCCTGCAAACTTTTATGCATGTGCTTAGCTTTACTACTATGAGTAGTTCCATCAGTGGATCTACTCATTAGAGTCCAAACTAATGCTACACAAAGTTGCTAGACTTACACACCCAACTCCCAATATATTTAGGTGAATTCCCTAGTCAGCTTTGAAAGTTTGTTTTTTCTTTGTGAAGTGGCATGCAAAACAAAATATTAAAATTCATGAAGTATTGAAAGAGATGCTTCCTAAGCATCTTAAATCAAGAACTGTCATAGATGCAGCATTATTCGTGCACAAATCACTTCTCTCCTGCCTCCCCAGCCAAAAAAAAAAGGTCTAAAGGTAATGGATATACTACTGCCATTTTAGCAACTTATGGAACACTTGCTATATAATATTGTGGATTTTTATTCTCTTAGTTAAAGTAAAAATTTGTTGTTTCAAATATCAGCTCTCTTGCACACTCCTAACTTGCTCACTCTTCCCCACGTTTTGTGCCTTAGCAAATAAGGGAAAGGCTATGTGAACCCTTTGCACTTGAACCTGTTCCCCAAACACCAACAGACAGCCCCATTTTGGACAAAACACTTATTCCTGCTGAGTTGTGGGAGATGCATGAGTTGAACAGAAAATAGTGTTGTTACCTGCTTAGGTACATGTGTTTGCCTTCCACATGGGTGCAACTTATCCTGTTTGTAGCCAGTAGAGGCTCTGGCAGGTAGTGACCACGGAATTGGTTCACATATATCAGAAATAAAAAATCAAATAAGGAAAATATATGCTGCTAAAATCAGGTACACTAGAGTTTTTCTCCCAAATACTGGCTAGATTTCAATATTGGGAGTCTTGTCCCAGGGTGGGATATCTTCTGTCCAGTAACAAAGGTGACATTTCCAGTACGCTCTTTCTGCCCTATTGTTTTCTGATGTTCATGGTGTCCTTCAAATTGCAGATCTGGCTTTTTTGCTGCAGCTAGTTTCATGTCCTATCAACAATGTGAATTCAATTTTGGAGCAAAACCTTTCAAGTATTCACCTGCAATCAAATTTAGCACCTTTAATGACTACGCCTTCCTGACAGCAGAAGAGAAAATAATTTTACCAAGGTAATTTCTTTTGCCTGGTTATGACCCATACATAAAACATACAGATGTGTAGGTTTGAAAGGGATATGTCACATTTCTGGTGTAAATGGTCTATCATTGTATTCTCTTAAAAAATAAATAACTTTATTAAGTGATCTATTCTGCATGTGATTAGCATGTCCCTTCCAGGTAAGGACTAGTCTTAGGCTCCACTTCAACAAAGCACTTTGTCCTATGTTTCTTCTGTGCTCATTAAACTACACTGCCTGTGCAGTTTTAAAATTAAACTTATTTTACCTAGTACAGTGTTTAAAATACACATTAAAAAAGCACTTCCTGCCATGTAAAAACTGTGAAGTTAATTGAAGAAAAATAATCTTAATTAAAATTGGTGTCTTGTTTGAAAGTGACCTCATTGTGACATCAGCTATGTAGAAGTACTTTGCAAGCAATTGTAGAGCCTGAAGGGATTGTTTTCATCTTCTAATCTCCATAAAATACTTCCTGAATATGAAGGATGCTGCCAAGCAGAGATGATATTGCCTTATATTAACACACCAAACATTCCCCTCGCCATCTTGAGTTGTCCTTTTGTTTACAAGAGCATAGATACAAGAGTTTTATAGTATTATATGGTTTCTGATACTTTGTGCATATTGAGAATTTTTTTTAAAACCATTCCTATTACACCAGTGCATATGTCAAACTAAATCATAAGAGTGTTTTCTTTAGAAGTGTTCTGCTTTGGAAGTTGTAGGAACCAGCAATGGAAATAAGATCTATTGAGTCAACTAGTCTAACCACCTCTTCCAATCCTCTATGCAGTGTAGGCCAGAAGAGGGTTGTTAGACTGTTCCAGAATAATTGTACATGTTTGTTTAGGACTGTTTTTACTGACTTCTTAATTGTCAATTAAAAACAACAGTAAAGAATTTGTGTAGGAGAAAAATACCTGGAGATGTAGTATTGACCTGGATCCATTACTCTGGAGTTTAGTTTAATAATTAAAGAGATTTCCTTTTACATCTATTTCAGACATAGACGTCTGGCTTTGTTGAAGCAAGTGAGCATCCGAGAGAACTGCTGCACACTGTGCTGTGATGAGGTGGCAGACACAGAACTCAGGCCGTGTGGACACAGGTAAATTAAACAAAAAGCCAGTCTGTTTGCACTGCATTGTGTGAAAATGCAGACCGAGTACAACTTCTGCTAATCTCTGGTGACTACCCAACCTGCACAAAAAGATCCGTCCCTTTACAGATTTGGAAGAATACAGGATAAATAAACATGAGTCATTTAACCAGCATCTCCCTCAACAAAACAGATGTTGTATACAATGGTGTGTGTGTGCTGTTGCTAAGCGTAGACCTGCTTTTGTGTGTCTACACAGTGCGTGCACTATCAAATTTAACTCCTTGGTCTGGAAAGTGTCTTAAGGTAAGTACAGTATAAAAACACAGAATACAATATTGTTCAGAGAAAATCAAGAATGGGCCTGGATGGTTAATGAGATTTGGATCCTTTTACCAAGTCACCAGTTCAACTACAGTTAGTTTAGTACTGACAATGTCACTGCCCTGATGGTTTTTAAATGGCCTGTATGAAATGAGTTTCAGCTAAGTGCCCAGTTCTTAGTGACCTGTGGCCACCACTATAATGCAACTGTTGAAATTGACATTCTTGTTGGCAGTTAGCAAAAAGATAAAGGACTGATTAGGTGCGCAGAATATACCTATCACCTCCAGTGATTGACATTCTAGGTCAGATTGAGGCAAATCAGTGTGGGGAGACTTACACTACCGTTGTCCAAACCATACATAGTCTGTGGATTAATTAAAGGATATAGGTTCAAGAGTGACTGCACTAGAAATTGTTCAGCAGCATTAAGAACCTAAATCCTATAAGATTCTGATTGCCTCCTGCAGGGGACCGAAAATAATGAGCTTCCGTTGATTCTAGTGGTACCGGAGGACATAGTACATAACCTTCACATTGAGGAAAATCCATTTTGACCCTTTTTCCATAGTGGTTGAATGAAATTTTTGTACTGAGTGAATTTTGTGTCTCTGCTGATTCTACTCAATTTTTTTTAATGAATCAGCATAAATTCAGATTTGTAACTGATCTTTTCTTCTTCAGTGACCTGTGCATGGAATGTGCCTTGCAACTGGAGACCTGCCCATTGTGTCGACAGGAAATACAGACTAGAGTCAGACAGATCTCTCACATTTCATGACACACGTGGAGAAATATCATGGACTTATTTCTAATCAATTCCAGCCAATACCGCAAGGGACAAGCATCTCTAATCTATACGCACATCAAAACCATAGCAGTGACCAGATTTCATGCTACGCCATATTTATCTTAGAAACAAAATCTTTAACAAACTAACCCAACTTGCCAACGCTGGAGAACTGGCTTCAACAGTAATGAAAGCTGATAGTTCAACATTTTATGGCTGTTGGTTATCACAAAGCAAGACCACGAGTGACTTTTTTTTCCTTTTCTCTTTTTTTTCTTTCTCACCTATCACAAGTGCTGAAAAAGAAGTTGCACTGGAAATATTCACATGAAGTACATAAAATCTCCTAAAACAGAGACATTCTGTCTCATACTCTAAAGTCCTTATTTTTGGCAGAAGTTATGAATAAATTATGCCAATATTTCTTAAATGTAGCCTCCTGCTGGTCAGAGACGCTGTTTTCAGACAGTGGCTATTAAACTGCTCAAAGACTTGAAACCTGTACATAAACGGTTTGAAAAGAAGGTGCAGAGACTGTAGAAAAATCCAAATTTTTGATAACTCAGTGATTCCAAAGAACATTGTGATTTCTTTTTGAACCTGCAGAAAATTGGTATTTTCACCTTCATGGTGTTTCTAATTCCTTCAATTTCAGTACCCATGTTTAGTGAAAAGAAGAAGAATTTTCAGGAGGAATACTTACACTAATTGTAATGCTGGACAGGAGACAGTATGACATTCTGGGTATTTTTAAGGTACCATCAATCATCTTTTTTTAATCAGTATTCTTTTTTCGCAAGTTATGTACATTTTGAAAATATTGAGCTATATTCTCAGTCTGAAAAAAATTCTCAGCAAATGTATTAATATTGTTTTAAATGAATACATGTTATTTGAATAGCATATCTGGTCCTGCTCTGTTTGTTTAACTCTGTCTTTAACCAGAAATGCACATTGCCTGCACTGAGTGCTTCACACATGATCCCCTGTGCCAGCTCTGCTCATTGCAGGATTTGGGTCATGCTTTTTTTGGTTGCGCTCTTCAAGTGGTGGTTACTTTTTAATCCGTTGTTATAAATTTGTGACACTTATTTGATAAGGATGCACTTCAGCAGGCAACTTTGGATGGGTTATTTCAAGGTCCAAATATAAATTTAGTAAAACAGACCCAGATCCTCAGTGGAAGTCAGTGGTGCTCTACCAATTTGTGCCAGTTTGAGAACCTGGCCCAGAATCTCTGAGTTTGTACACTTTTCTTTGGATGTACAATAGCCTTCCTAATCCACACACAATTATTTTAACCCCCAAAATCCCCACTTCTTGGCAAAGATTGAATAGCAGAGATTGCAGTAGGGAGTTCTTGAGCTGCAAGATTTATTTTATTTTAAATAAAAATTAAATATAACATACTAGTGGAGTAAACGTATAAATATACAGTATAGTTGAAGTCAGACTATACAGGCTAAGCACCTTCCGCTCCTGTTTGTCAGTGGGAGTTGAGAGCCTTGAGCACCCCACAGAATCAGATCTTTGTATTTCTTTGAGTGGTTTTCCTGTGGGTTCTCCACTTCAGGTGTTGGCATGTCCTCAATCGGGGATTTATATCAGCATGACCAGACCCCCTCAGTTCCTTCTCAACCATCTGTGGTCTGAGATGGAGCTCTCAGCAGTTCCTACCTTTTAACTCGTCTTAACAATTAGATAGTCTTTATCTAAATAAGATGCTTCTTTATAACCAGAAGCATCATAAGTTTCAAGGCACCGTCCATGATACAAGGATAATGTGTGAGCCAAAGCCATATAGATCTGTCTTAATAGAAAAGTGCTAATAGTTTCCATGTTTTTTTCCCTGGGCAGGATAGATATGGGGTAGAATTTTCAAAAACACCCAGGTTATTTAGGCTTCTAACTCCCATTGATTGACAAGGAGACTTAGGCTCCAGAATTGCTCTTGAAAATAAATCAGGTTGGAAACTTTTACCCTTGACTTTTTATGTCTTTCTATGAGCAGTATTTTACTGGCTTCCTTCTCTTTCTGTATAGCACACAAGAGCCTAAGAGTGTGAACCACTGTTTTATCTTAAGATAGCCTGTGCAATTATTTAATATGGAACAAACTTTTATGATGTGTATGTAAAGAAGGCCTGAATATATATATATATATATATATATATATATATATATATATATATAAGGTTTAAAGTCTTGGGTGGGGCAGTTCAGCTTGACTCTTACATTACAAATTCAGCTCTGTCTACTGTTCATTCCTTGAAGACTTGTAGGGTATGTCTACACTGCAGTGTAAGCCTGTGCTTGAGCCTGGACTCAAGGCTTACCCCCCTTTGCATCTACATGGCTATTGCACTAGCCTAGGTCTCAGACCCAGGGTCCCAGTGCTCTAGAGGGTTTGAGCTTGAGTCAAGCCGAGACCCAGGGTCCAAACCCTGTTGCTTTTCAATGTAACTGCATCCTGCTTGACTCAGGTCATGGGACTCAGGTCCCCACAATGGGACAACTTCCTTAGTTCTCTCTCTTCCAACAATCTGCAATCCACTCTGTTTAAAACAGAAGCCTTCATGCAAATGGTAGCAGCTCAGGTCAGCATTAACCCATTCTGTTCTGATGACTGATCTGCAAGCACACTATCAGAGAGCTTCCTGGGTTTTCAGTGGAGAGTGAAGCGATCAAGCCTTTTCCAAAGTGAGCTGTTTCGTGGTAACTTGAAAGGTGTGCAGTAAAGTTTTCCCATAGTGTACCACAGGCTAGAATGGCCTTGTGGGTAAGGACAGTAGCGCTAGGGACTCTGGGATATGGTTATTTTGACTCAGGTCTGTGCACTGTAATGTGGACACCAGAGCTCTATGTTCCACCATGGATTGGAAAATTCTTAACCTAGGGCTACAATACAGTGTAGATGCTCAAGCCCAGGGTTCCCTAACGTGTCAGTTGACTTGAGTCCCACTAACTTTGGGCTTACATTGCAGGGTAGATATATCCTTCAGGACAAGTGAGGAAAAAGTTATGGGTTCACAGACACAAAGTGAAACCTGGGTAGGAGAAGGGATCTATAGTGAAATTGTTTTAAATCATTGGAGGCTTATTTTGCTTAAGGGGTTAAAAAGCTGAGATGAAAGCTCGAAGCTTTAATGGCCCCCCACAATCAAGAGCTAAGAGAGCCCCCACCCACCATTTCTCTAGTCTTCCAAGGAAACCTTTAGCAGAAACAGGGAAGGTTAGTCTGGCAGCTGTGATATTCCCAAGGTGGAAAAACAAGCAATAAACCAAAGAAAAGCTTTCACACCTGTATATAGATTATAAAGCAAGAAGGACAAAACCATTTTCCCCACTCATAAGGGTGGTTATTCATGTGTGGGTATCTAAACCCAAATAATAACCATTTTGCTAACAGTTATTTCCCTGCTCATCTTACGAGACACAGCCCACTAATGAGCTGGTTCAATCTGGCTTGGACACTTGCTCTTAACCTATCCTCTGTCCATCACTATGATATCCATGGGTCTCCAGTGATCTAC
The DNA here is from genome assembly GCA_007922155.1 of Mesoclemmys tuberculata. Taxonomy (NCBI): domain Eukaryota; kingdom Metazoa; phylum Chordata; order Testudines; family Chelidae; genus Mesoclemmys; species Mesoclemmys tuberculata. The sequence goes on along the minus strand of ML675631.1, from coordinate 68,585 downwards.
AGAGCCCTTTCAATTGTCTGTAGGTGAAATATTTGAGTACTAAGCAGTGAGTTGGTTGAGGGGAAGGATCTCTAAAAGGCTCTTCCTCTTACAGTTGGGAGGGGTGGGGTAATGGAGGGAAGGGAACAAATTACTGGATAGGTTTCTCAGTGGTGCTGTGTTTCATCAAGTTGAATGGAAGTTCCATGGTGGGGAAGGTAGTTAAGCTTTGAATATGCAAATAATAGAATGGCCTTTGAATTATTTGGATAATCTAGCTACTTGCTATTGTCTTTTTTACAAAGCAATTATGATGAGATGTTTACAGTGCCATCCACTCAAGTGTTGCACAATGCTGTAAGGTTTCCATAATATTTGATCCACCTGTAAAGGCTGTTCAGTTTAATAGTGTATTTTTGAACAGCTGACCTTGTATGTATCTGATTTTGACTTCCAAGTGGAATACAAAGTAAAAACCTTTCTTGGCATGGAACACTGTTTAGCCAAAACCCTGCTGACTTTGTACGGTTTCATCTGGAGGGATGAGAAGAAGGCAGTTCCAAGGGGATCTTAGCCCCAGTCTGTAGAAGGCTTTGAAGAACCAGACCAAGATTTTGAATTCAATCCAGAATTCTCTGGGAAGTACGTCCAGCACCAGAATGCTGCATTTGCATCATCTTGTTTGATAGCAGGTAGGTGCCATGTTCTGTGCCATCTCAAGCTTCTTTAAAGTGGCTTCATTCATTGCTGGGTAAATGTCAGTAAGTGAGGCTGGAAATCACAAATGTGTGGATTAGTGTGGGCTTTGAGATTCAATAGTCAAAATAAATGGAACTGGGATTTAATTTTACAGAGTAGCAAGTGGAACACCTATAAGCAATTTTTTCTCATTCATATTGTACATCTGATAGCACTTTGTACACTCAGTTTCATTATTTCCCTAGAGTTAGTTTTTCTTGTCGTGAAGACCTTTATAAACATTGCTAAAGGAGCAGAAAATTAATATTTAAAAAGAATCAGGACTATTGAAAGGATTCTCTATCAAAATGGATTTTTTCAATTATTCAACTTAATGGAATACATTAAGGGCTGACGCTATGCAACCTTATCTGTTATCTACGTTTCACAGCCTTGAGCATGAGAGACTGCAGTTGAGTGGAAGCATCATCCGACGCACCAGTTTTATCTCCTAGTCCCTCCTGAAAGTAGCCGGGCAGTGCCAATAGAACTGCAGCTCCTGCCTTCTTAAAACTTTCTGCGAGTGCTAATTCACCTGCGATCCCTTTCCGACAAGAAACCACCTCTCCCCCAAGTGTCAATTTATTTGCTATTTAAAATACGGAGTGGGGTTCTGGGGCACGGGGCGCAGAAGGGACAGGAGAGATGGGTTTCTAAATAATGACACCCACCTGTGCCACTTGCGCTGCTTAATTACGTGTCACAGCGGCCGGCTGGGAGTGACGGGGTGTCAGGGCTGGTGTAGACGTGGCCTCACCCTGGCCATTGTAGGGGGTCCGTGATGCGTGTCTGTCTGTGTTCTCGAAGTCCGAGCTCCTGGAGTCCTGTGAATCTTGTTTTGACCAGAGTGGCCCCACCCCTGCAGGCTCAGAGCAGCGTGACAGTCCCAGGGGCCCACGCCAAGGCCTGCCCCTGGAGGCCGGGCCGGGCGGTGCCTACACGCTGTGGTAGGGGGAGGGGAGCTCCCCCAGCAGCAGGGGGCGGGGCGGGCCCGGCCGGGCTCATCCTCCCCGAGCGGCAGTGCTGAAGGGGGCGGGGCTCGGGGAGTGCTGCCGCTCCGGGGGGCGGGGCTGTCCCCAGAGGCGGGGCTCGCAGGGCAGCACGTTAACCCCGCCCCCCCCGGCTGCCGGACGTCACGTGCCGCGCAGCCCCAGCCCGGCGCTCTGATTGGCTGCGCCTCCTGGGAGCGTGCCCGCCGCCGCGGCTGCCGCATTGGCTCAGGGGGCTGGCGGAAGCGGGCGTTGCCTAGGCGACGGGCGGGGCGTGTGTAACGGACTCTACGGGGCCGCGCGGCCTGGCGGCGTCGGAGACCGGCGGCAGCCAGGTACCAGGGGCGGGCCCGGGTCCCCGCACCGTCCCGGGGGGGGGAGACTGGGTGACATCTCCCCCCCGGGCCGGAGCCGGGCCTGCCCCTCCCCCGCACTGACAGCGGCCGGGACCGTGGGCTGCGCGGGGCGCTCCCCGCTCCTTTGCTCCGCGCAAGGCCGAGGAGACCGCGCCGCAGCCGGTCCCGGGTGTACAGCGCCGAGCTCCCAATGCAATCAGCCCGGGCACGACAGCCCCTCCCCCCCCTCTGCGCAGCGAGCCCGGGCCTGCTGCCCTAGCGCCCCCCCGATCCGTCCGCACAACGCCCCACTGCAGCTCTGAGAGCCCCTGGTGCAGCCAGCCCGGCTGGGCACGGCCCCGGCCCCGCACCGCTCCCTGACCTCCCGCACGGCCCCTGGCAGGGCTGCCCCCCCCAGCTCGCCATGCCCGCCGGGGCCCGGCGTTGTTTGAAAAGACCCGTCCATGAAGTGCGCAGCTCTTGGCCGAGGGCAGGGCTGGGGTGGGCTCTGGGGTTCGGCGCTGTCCTTGGCTGATGCACCCGGCCTGCCGTGTCTGGCTAGACCCCGGCCAGGTGTCTCGATGGGCTGGACGTGTCACAAGCTTATTGGTAGTGTGACTTGGGCTTCGCCTGATCCGTGGTGGACTCTACTGTCCTGATACATGAGAACGACATTTCTGGACTGGATCATACCCCAGATCCGTCTAGTCCCATATCCTGGCTCTGACAGTGGCCAGTGGTAATATGCTGTGGATGGAGGTGCCAGGTATCAATTGAAACCATCTAGACAATGGCCAGTGGCATCAATTGAAACCATTTTCTTGGGTTAAACAAATTTCTGTCGGCCTGTTCTTCCGTAGTCAGTGAAGGTTATTAAAGGAGTCAGATTATTACAGAGGAGAAGCAGAGAACTCGTAGTTCTGGAAGAATATGCCTAAATGAGATCACAAAATATTACAAGTTTTAGGTCATGTATTTAGTGATTGTCTTATGTCTAACTAGTCGATGTTTATACATAACTTTGGAGATTTAAGCTGTATATGTGAGTATTTTGTTTTAAAAAATAAACACATTGCTGATTTAGAAAACATTTTAATTCTTATCTAAAAGTGTTTTGGTCGCAACAGGTGATGCAGACATGATGGAGACTTTAGAGGAAGAAAACTTTGGTGTGTCCATGTAAGTGTAATCCAGATACTGCATCATCATTTGAATAAACATTTTTACTAGTTAAAAATAGCTCCACTGTAGCCTCTTGTTGGAAAAAGAGAAACTCTAGAGGAATGGTTCAAAAAATATGGGAGGTTGTGGTTATGGAAAAATTAACACACAAATTATATACTCAGCAAAATAGACAGAGGGCAGATAGATACTTATATATTTTTGGTTACCTTTTATTCAAAACTCAAAGTGTATTCACCTTCAACAATAACAAAAAAGGCACACCTGTTCACTTTTTTTCATATTAAAATTTGATAGACAAGCTTGGTATGTTAAATATGGGTACATAAATATTTCACTTGGTTTAATAAAATGACTAGAAACAACATATGGGTTGTACCAGCACCTTGTTAAATAGAAAGATATGGGGACTAAACTCCTGTATGTTTCTTTAAACAAAAACTAACTCTTGTAGTGGTTGTTTTGTTTCTGATGTTGATGTGGTAACAGTTTGTAAACTTGTTAAATCTCCCTAAATAAATAAATAAAAATAGAAAAGGGGAAAAACAAGAATGATGTTAGATACAGATGAGAAGACAGAAACTCAGATAAGAACTTTCAAAATAATATGATGCTCTGGAGAGGGAATAATAACAAGTGAGAGTTTAGGCGAAATTGAACACAGAATTGCTTGAACCGCTGTTCTTCCCCTTCACCCAAAAGGATGATAACCTGTCCTTGATCATGCTGTACTTTCAGGCATTCCCCTCACTGAAGGACCACAATAAGCACTGTGGCCCAAATCCACAGACATTTAGGTACCTAACTCCCCACTGATTTCAGTGGAAGTTGGGTGCCTAAATATCTTTAAAGATCTGGTCCTTTAATTATAGGGATGTGTGTATCTTCACTTTCAACATTTCTCCCACACACATGGTCACCATAGAATGTCTCGCTTTCCCTGTTACAACTCCCAACAATAGTCAATAGGGTATTTGAATGTGTTCCTTGCAGAGCATGATGCAAGTAAAGATGTATTCTGTGGGCTCTGATATTATTTATTGATGTGTACTGTGGTTGGAATGAATAGAAAAGACGGATTTTTTTCTGGACAAAATACAGTTAGAGTTCCCCTACTCGCTGCCATACCAAATCTAAAACTAATGTTTAAACTAACAGTTTAAATTTAACAATGTTAGAATGAGCTATTAAAAAAATGACAGAGATGTTTCTTCTTTCATCAGTGTAGGAATCACTCTCATTAAAGAAAACAATGGGAGTTGTGTGAATGTCTTCAGCTTTTGTGGCTGTGTGAGAAACAATGACCTCTATGGTCTTGAACCAGTTTGCAAGCTACTCTTGTTGTGGCACTCTTGTGTTTGTATCATATATCCTGCCATTCATTTGCATTATCTAGGTTTGAGCTGCAAAGGCATAACAGATGGTCTAATGGTGACAATGAATACTTTTGAGACGTGAATGAGTATTCTAAATTATCCTAAAACCAGATGAATCCCAATGCCCAAATAATGGATTACTAGTGGATAAACTTACTGAATTGTTGCTTAACCCCAATATCATTTTAAAGGATTTTTTGTAAATAATCTGAAGCAGTATTCTTCTTCACATGAGAGAGACAGAGAAGAACTTGTATATGAATTAAGTGAGGCCTTTTTTGCATGGGTGAAGATAAATATGTTCAAGAAAAATGTGCAGTAAGGCTTGCATTTCTGATATGGAGAAAAGTCTGTTGTGTACTCTATACACTGGAGAAGTTATTTAAGAAAAGTCTGTCCCTAACTAAAGATGGCTTCAAAATGCCCTGGCCAGGGAGACTTTGGTATCTATGAACTAATTGGACAACATAACATTGCCAGAGGAACCCAGACTTTTCAAGTGCTGCTAATGTGTTTCTCCATGTAAAGGAATCCATTTGAAAGTAGGCATATGATATTTTTGTTATAAAATGACAGAAGCGCCGTGTTTTTAGATTAAATGATTACGAAATTTAGTTCTAAACCTCCAGTGTGCTGTACCAAATTAGAGAGAAATTTAACAATTCTTTTAATTACATCATTTACCTTTGTTACACTGTGAAAAATATACTCAGTCTGGTAATGCATGACTCAGTGCTCCAAGGTATCCTCTATGGATGGGTCTTGAATAGTTCCAGGAGCTTCAACCACCTTTTCTGGCTGGATGAGAGGTGAGTACTGAAACCTTGTTGTAACATGAGATCACGATATCAAAAAGGTGGAGAACCGTTGCTCAGAATAAACTTTTTAAACATCTTCTGCACTAAGAGGCAAATTACAGTAATAAAGATACCTAGTAAAACAATTCTTTCTTTCCAATAAGTAACTACCCCTTTAATATACAATGGAGAACTAGTGAGATTCATGTCTGTCACAGAAATAAACTTTTTATTATCAAGTGTTCTGTGCAGTGAGCTTCTTTATAACGTAAAGTTCGGAGTTAAGTCCCTTCTCTGTGCAGCCTGGGTTATTGTATTAATTTGTCTTTCAGCTTTCATTAAAAATTTAACTTTTCCTTTGTTTTCAGCTCCTCCCCTTCAGATGCAGAATTTGATGCTGTTGTTGGCTATTTAGAGGATATTATAATGGGTAAGCTACTGCATCTAGATGTGCCTAAAAAATGAGCAGTAGAAATATTGAGAGGCAAAATAAAGACTGACTTTCACCGACAGAGGTGTGTGGAGAAACCAATGCCTGTTGCCTTCTCCATGTGTCCTGTGAGTTGGAGCTTTTAATTCCTTGCTTTCATTAGCATGAAAACTTACATTACAATATAAAATCTCCAGCAAACCCTTTTGGATTCTGCTCTTCCAACTGCGTATTCCTGGGTCTTAATCGTGTCTTTTCCCCTGTGCACTGCTGGAATATTAGAAACCCTCTCTTCATTAATAAAGTTGCAAATAAAGATCCTTATAAATTCTCACATGGAAACCAAGGCTTTCCATCCCTTAGTGTCATGTGACATCCCAATTATCCTCTGGGTAAATTAATTGGTTTTGGTTTTGTGTTGCATGTAACTTACATACAACCTAAGGTGACAGGATCTAGTGGTGGAAAGAATGCCATGCACAGTCAACCGTTTTGCCCTGTGGGTTTGGGAGGATAAAAGATTCTAAATCCTCAAATCAGAAATTTAAAGTAAGAGGTCAGTGTTGGGGAGGTGGGGGGAAGGGATTTACAAGATACGAAGAAAAAGAGGGAGTTCATTGTGTTAACCAGTCATTAACCTCTTCAAATTAACATCTGCCTCCTTATCGACACACCTTTTCTAAGAGATCATAAAGTTTTTTATTCTCTTCACTCTCAGCTTACTTTGTGATATGTATAGCTGAATCTGGAGAAATGGTAACAAATTCAACAATTTGGAGTGGGTTAATTAGTAAAAGAGGTTAGAGAATTTGTGCAGATTTATTATAATAATGTGTAAGTGTGTAATATATATATTTGCATCTGTTATGATATGTTAAATTCCATTGTAACCCACTCTCTGCCCTTCTGCCTTCCTCCAGTTCACTCATTCATAACTGAAAATTTGTCCTCTATGGATTGTAGCTTTCTGTACTCATTTCAGAGATGATATTCTTCCTAAATTGAAGAAAAATCCATTGTTCTTTTTTTTTTTTTTAAACGGGGTGGGGAAGAAATATACTTTGTCTTGGGGAGGGAGGGGGGAAGGTTTTGCTCACTAATAACTCAAATACCTGAACCAAAAAAACGTGATTGTTTTAATAAAGAGGCTGTTTGTTTTCAAAGTAAAGTTTTAAAAACTGCCTTAATATTGAGAACAGATGAAAATATTCACTATGAAAGGATTGTGGATTGTACAAGTAGGTGTGCCAGCAGTTTTTCTGCCTTTAGCAATTTCTTTCTCTCTCCATGATTGAGCGCACAGCACTCGCAAAATAGATCAATGTGGTTGCTACCCTGTTATCCCCAGCTGACTTGGCTGGAGCAGAATTTGAATCTGCAGCATCTCTTGCAGCACTACCACCTACTTCTGCTAGCAGCCGCCATGCCTTCTCATAGATGCATTAGAAATTAAAGCTGGCCCAGCTAGCAACAGCTGCACTGTTATTGTGACCTAAGTGCACATGTGCAGGGTTCCATTATACAGCAGTAGAAGCTATTAGAACAGAACATTAGTGAACGTGGTTACTGTCTTGCAATGAAAGTGGATACATTGATTGAACTGTTTGCAATTTACTTAGATGACGATTTCCAGCTAATACAGAGAACTTTTATGGATAAACACTACCGGGAATTTGAGGATACAGAAGAAAACAAACTCATCTACACTTCTATTTTTAATGAATATGTAAGTTTTTTGTTTGTTTTTTGGTGGTTTTCTCACAGTGTGTATAGCTTTTCTTTTAAGGTCATTATTAGATTCCCATTCCCCCACACACACACACTTTTTTTAAAATACAAGCTTGACCAGAATCAAATAAAGTCTAAAATATTATCTGTAGTCTCTTTGAAGCATAGCAATAGCCTGTAAGCAACAATTCTGGAGTTCCAAATTACTTTTTATCTGTTTCACCAAGGAAACTTTTACAAGTGTTTTGAGAACTGTTTAAGCCGTTTGAATGGAAGGTTGGTGTAAGCAGCAATCTGTGGTATATAGTTGTATTTAGATTGGTACACTAGAAATATAGATATTGCCATACTGGATTTGACATCTAGTCCTGTATCATACCTTTGGCAGTGCCCAGCCGTAGATGCCTCAGAGGAAGGTGCAAGAAACTCAACAGTAGGCAGATTTGGAAATATCTGTCCCCTATGAAGGTCTCTCCTAATCTTTAATAGAGACTCTGAAGCATGAGACTTTATATCCTCTTCATTTGGGGTATGGCTATATTTAGACTGATACATTATCAGGCAGTTAAGTGAAAAATGATTTGATAGATTCTCCACTCTCCCCTAATGAATAGGTAGAAGCTCCATTGCATAGGGACTAGTAAAAGAAACAGGACAAAGCACTGTAAAAAGCCAATAGATTTGTTTTATTTTTTTTCTGCTACTATACGGTATAGTCTGGACTAGTCATCATTATAGGGATGCCATCAACTTGAAAATAACACTTCAGTCTGTAATTTTGTTACCTACTGTTAAAAGTCGTGCACAGAGTTGCTATGAGTTTAAAGGAAAATAACACTTCTGGGTTTTTTTCAGTTTGATTGTTTAGTATATTTGACAGCACAATGTAAAATCAATTTCACAATGTCCTCTACATAGTCAATTTCCTCTTTGTGTGGGTCCTGTCCAAACAGGGGAGACAAAACATCTATAAAGGAATCAGAAAAAGTGGTTGTAAAATTACAAAAATTGTATGGAGGAACTCAGTTTCTGATAATTAGTTCCATGTGCTGGTTTCAGATAGTGGGTGTTTACTTCTACAACCTGTGCTTGCAGAAATGCTTGAGATGACTTTCGTGGTATTGCAAAGCATTGGACTATCATTGCAAACACAGAAAATTCCAGCCAGTGGGATTTGTGATGCCTTTTGCCTAATGAAGATAAGCCTATGGAGAGTAAGATGTAGGAACACCACACTCCTTTTTAAAGTCAGCATGTGGAATGTATGATTGTGTTCTCTTTTTTAGATCTGCTTAGTAGAGAAACACATAGAAGAAAAATTACTTGACAGGATTCCTGGTTTTAGTATGGCTGCTTTCACCATGTCATTACAGTAAGTCTTTGATTTTGGAGTATTTTTCTTGTGCTTTTCTCTGTATTAACCATTTTGTACCTGAGACCAAACTAGGATTTGAATTTTTTTTCCTTTAAGGAAGGATTGTCATTTCCAAAAAGGAAATATGAGTTCATTTATACAACTCTGCTAATTCACCTCCGTCCTCATCTCCACCATCCCTTGCTATTCTAAGCCTCTGACTTGAAATGTTGTGCCAGAATGTATGGAAGGTTTGTGATATGCAGAAATGGAGACCATAATGAGACCATAAAGCTTGCTTTCTCTTATTCTCCAATTCAGGACTTGAAGCCAGTTCCCTGAAGGTGAAAAGGCCACTTGCATTAAGTCCACTAGGTTTCTGTACTTATGCTTTCAGAAGCAGCATGGATAAATGCCTTACCCCAATCTCTATTTTATAAAAGAATGCAAAGAGGAATTCAGTGTTGGTTTAAAAAAAAATCTAGTTAAAATTAAAGTGAATAACTTGTTACTAGTGATGCCTGAAATAAAAGGAAAAGGACTAAAACTCCTTTTAAAAATTTCTGTTTTTTGTCAATTGGTACAATAGTTGGGTCTCAGGATTTGGATGTCATGGGGATAGGCATAGGTAGAATATAAAAACATAGGTAGATAGAATGTTGCGATGTTTGGATTGCAGACAGTAGCAGGGATTGTTTATTGGTTTAATAAAGCTCTCTTACAATAGAATTTTAAATACCTTCCTATTGGTTTTGTTTAAAACTTGATTTTGCACAACCTACGTTTTATACTTAATTTGACCTCTGAGTGCCTTTAAAATCTGATATCATTTCTCACATGATTATGTTAAGCTTATAAATCTCTCGCTTTACAGACAGCACAAAGATGAGATGGCAGGTGATATATTTGACATGCTTCTTACATTTACGGATTTTCTGGCATTCAAAGAAATGTTCTTGGATTACAGAGCTGTAAGTATTTGGATTGTTTTGTTTTAACCAGCACAGAGGTAGCTGCTTTTGTGTGGCTCCCGCATTACTACACTGAAGTCAGTGATAGCTCCTTGCGTGACAGCATTCGTTCAAGAGATACAGGATCAAAAGGCAAAGAGCCTTCATGGTGTAGCTGTTAAATAGGCTTAAAAAGCAGATCTGATAACTCTTGCAGAAAACCTGTATGAAGCAGCTACTTGAAATTCCTCAGTGTTGTAAATTTCTGCACCTTTGAATACAGAATCTTTCCAGTAGCCTTTCATTGTTTGGGGTTTTTTAAGCCCCTCCTATTGGTTCTTGTAATGGTTCACTGCATTTTCCCTTTCTCTCTCAGCTGGCTGGGTCTGGGGACCAAAAGATCAGAGGTTTTCTTTCTTCATTCTTACCCACCTGCCCACTCCCAAATTGATAACTAGGAGGGAGAAGGCCTCCTGACTGGGTATTTTCCTAGCCCAGACCAGCAGAGAGCGCACTGATTTTATCTGTGCCTAAGCCTGCCCACAGCTGGGAGAAATCAGTCAAGGTACTTACCACAGCAGCAGCCTCCACATTCCTTGTTAGTTTCTGGATTCATCCACAAATAGAAGTGGAAAAAAAGGGAGGCTTACCTGTAGATTTTACAGATCCCAGAAGCCAATTGTGTGTGCTTGTGGAATTGTGTTGCAAGGTACAGAACTGTATTTGGTTTAGTAAGCAGAGCTCGAATAACGCCAATTATAATGTGCCTACTTAATCTGTCAAGATTGAAAGCCTGCTGGTTTTGAAACTTTGCTGAGCTGAAGGTTTGTTTTACTCCTCTTCCCCCCCACTTTTTAGGAGAAAGAAGGTCGAGGTCTGGATTTAAGCAGTGGGTTAGTGGTGACATCTTTAAGCAAGTCCTCAATATCTTCTTCTCAGAACAGTTTACGGCACTAGTTCACAGCTGCAGATAAGTACTGCTTCTTTCATTTGAACATTCCAAACACTACGGGCACTGGAGGATTACGGTGGTAATGGACTACATCTCACTAGGCCTGATCCTCTGAATAGCTCTTGCAAATTACTGTTAGTATTGAGTGATCATAAAAGAAAATAACTCCAGCCCTTCCAGAATTACTGACTTCAATACACTGATAATATTTATGCACCAACCCACTTGGACTCTACCAAGGAGTTCAGTCAATGGGACTGTATGAGTTTCCTGTTGGTTAAAATTACAATCTAGGTATGTCACGCTCCAGAAATGCAAACTTAAAAGAGAACCAAGAAAACCCACAAGGCTGTAATGATGTAGTTGATCATTTTAACCTTTTCTGGGTATAATGGTTGCAGCTCCACCACCTCTGATCTTCCACAGTCACAACGCTTTTCATTTTTTGAAAAATATCTTTTCAGTATGATCGGAAGTGCTGCAGCTCATCTGGGGGAAAGAATATCTTGTGATGTATGCAGAATATATTTTGTACATACCTAAGCTTGAGAATTTCTCTCTGTTGGGTAGCAGGGGAGGGTCCACCAATGGGCAGAATCCCAGTCTCACTCTTATGAACTTGCAAAGCCCTAATGTACATCAAGTACCTCCAAATCATCTAACTCCCTGGATGGTATGCTAGTTAAAACGCTTGTTTCCAGTGTATACTAAAGCTTTCACTATTGGTAGCATCTGGGCAGCTGCACTGATACTGAAAACAGGTAAGAAATTTGTTAGTAGAGATACTCATTAACTGTCTACAATAGACTTCTTTAAGAAAGCTCCCACTGTTGCATCACTGTGGGTGCTTCTACACCAGCCAGCAGTGACAATGGGAGTGCTAATGTAGACAGAGCTCAGTTCCTGGTGTTCTTAACACCACGTCATCTAGATCCTCTCTGAGCAGTAAGGCAAAACCTCATTGTTGGCACCAGTGGAGCCATACCACTAGGAGACTTCTAACAAGAGCCTAGTGTAGACAGACCAAAACTATGGCAGGTCCACATTGTTATAACGTTAGTGTTTTGGCTGTGTGGACGGAAAACGTGTTAATCGTTAACTTGAAATCCTGGCCATATTAAAGTGAATGGGAGTTTTGCCATTGATTTCATAAGGGTGAGGATTTCACCCTGACGTTAAAACACACTCTTCTCAAACATGGTTACAGAAAAAACCTCGTATCCACACAGACCTAGCATACAACATGTTTATATTATAGTATGGTCTGGCCACAAACCTTTTCAAACTCATCTAGTTTTTGTAGAGTAGACACTGAGTTACAGTATTATGGAAAACTGTAGTACCCTGGTGTCTTGGCCTGTGCTAACCCTAGAAATACAGTAGTAAATAACCACTGAGCTTAGATTGGCAGTGTATCGTGATTATAACTATGCAGATCATCTGCTGGATTTAGAAACACACTTTTTAAAAACCTTCCTCTTCAGGGTTTTCTAACTCTTCCAATAAACTAGTTACCAATCTCCGATTTGACTGGGACAATCCACCCCCTGACTCAGTCTTCACATAACAAGTGGAGTCCTTTGTTGTTTTCATGAGCTAGTAGTTTTTACTTAGAAATCCCTATGAATGCACTGTAGAGCAGGAACTGTATTATCCTAACTGCTGCTTTCGGATGCTTTTTGATTAAAAGTAATTGTTTGCTTTCTACTTTATTGAACATCAGACAAGCTAAACTTAATTCTCTTTGTCATGAGCGGCTAAACTGTATCACTTTTTTAACACCATACTAATGTAATGTGGACATTTCTTAAAGCCATTAGTTACAGTATAATAGTTTTAAAGATAAATTCCTAATCCTTCAGACAAAGCCCTGTGGGGGAAACTCAGTGAAATGAAGTAGGTGGGACTGCATGCAGGCTTGATATCTGCCCACACAGATCCAATTGCGGGATCAGAGTCTAGGGCTGTGGGGGCAGAGAATCATCTGGTGTAAATTGTCATGGTTCCATTATGACGATGATAGTTTACACCAGCTGATGCTGCGCCCCAAGGTGATATTTGGGTTTCCCATTTTGTTACAAGGCTCTGCCTACCTCTGCCATAAAGATCAGTGTTTCCCAGGAGTATGTAATCCATACAGGTGCTTTGGGAAGAGGAGATGAGAGAGATTCTCCCAGTCATTTGTGCCCAAAATAGCTTATCAGAGAGTTAGGAAATGTTTGGTCCAGGCTGAATGCAGTTTCCCCAGCTATTGGCAGAATTGCTGGGAAAGCTTGTACAGTGACTAAAGAAAATACCCCTTGTTAAACTAGAAATGCTTGTAGAAGATTTGAATCTGATGCTTCACTTCAGTGTATGGCCTAGAATTCTTTTGTCAGTGTCCTCTTTTTACACATGTAGTATATTTAAATTGTTTTTGTACTGGGAATAGATTTTTGCCAGATTTTAAAAGGAAATCATACTGAAACATTTTTAACAATTCATTGTTCAGTGTTGAATGAAATAATTGATTAAAGTTACAAATGTGAATGCTCTTGTGTAGTTAAACTGGGGATGAGGGAGAAAGTATTTATTCCTTTGTTGTTACCACTGGTCAGATTATTCATCATTTGTGGTGGTGGGATTGTGCACCTCAAAATAATTCTCTTCCAAATACAGTGGTATCTTATTGCTTGGTAACTTGTAATTTCAGAGTCTATAAGGTACAGTTTAGGGTAATTCTTATCTGGTTGTGGAATTTTTATTAAGTGTTCACTGTATGCCAAAGTAACTAAATTCACTGTCTGTAACAGAACTTGTGTGAGCTTTCTTTCCCTCCTCCTTTCTGGTATATCTGTACTATGAACTTTACTCTCTAGTCTCACCAATCCATTTTTTCAGCTACCCTTTGTAATTAGTGTTTTGTGTAAAAGGGCAACAGAAAACTAACTAGTGTTAAAACTGCAGTTTTACTGGTTTAGGTGTATGCAGAGGGTTATGGTTGCAGTCATGAAGGCTGATTACACACACACGTTACCTTACATACGGGTAACATGTATGTAACAGTCTTCATGTGGCACCCATATATAAATGCTGAGCTAGATCTACATTGAAGTTTAGCGTGTTTGTGTTCCAAACTTTCTTATAATTCAGATATTAAATTCCCAATCCTGTTGCTATGGATTTCAGTGGGAGCACCATTGGGACCTAATACTTCTTATTTTTACTCCTCATTCCCATGAGTACAATTTCTGCCTAGTGGGTTTGCACGTTTCTCTCCTGCACGTTTCCTGCACTCTAGTATCTTCATTATTGTCCATCTCTTCAACATTCATAGAAATAGATTCTCTGATTTTATATCTCATGCAGGACTTTAAAAAATATATATTAAATTAAATTTCTACATACAAATGCAATATCTGTGTGCAAGTCTGATTTTACTTTTCAGAGTTCAGTATTTCTTTCCTCAAACGTGTAGAGTTTTTTGTCTCTAAAGAGATTTTATCTTAACTTTTTGGGGTGTTTTTATCCTGAAACTTGAAATGAGTTTAGAGCTGGAGTCCACTACATATAGAAGAATGAGCAGGGTTGGACTAAATGATTAGGAAAAGAATATGTAACTATTTTCCCTGTAAGTGGGAAAGTAGCCCAAACTATATTTAAGCTTTTAAAAAGCCCTGAACAAGCAAAGCATATCAAAGGAAAGCCAGGATGTTCTCTTTATCTGATTGGATACCAATGCCATTTTCAGCATTTCCTTCCCCTGCTACACAAATCTCTTAAAGATCATAAATTGGATTTGACTGGCCCCATCACCAGCTGCTGTGAATTGGCATAGCTGCACCTAAGTCAGTGGAACTACTCCCATTTTTCCCAGCTGGGGCTTAGGTCCCATGTCTTCAGTCCCAGAACACCTACAGCTGGGGGCCCTAATGATTTCACTCTTTTCTCCCCAGTTCAATGGGACCAGGATTTCACCTGAAATATTAAAGTCAGTGGCAAAATTCCCACTGACTTCAGTGGGGCCAGGATTTCACCTTCTCTGTCTAAAGTAGGAAGTATGACAAACCTTTGGTTTAATGCAAAATTTAAATATTAAAGCAGCAGTGGGCAAAGTCAGTACATTTGATAGCTACACACTTGGGACCAGATTCTGTGTGGGTGCTGATTGTTTTGGTGGCCTGTGATATATAGGAGGTCAGACAAGATAATCTACTGGGTCCTTCTGGCCTTAAACTTTATGATGCCCTTACTCATGGTGAGTAGTACTTTACTGTGCAAAGGAAATCTCTCTGTGCTTTCTATAGGGCACTAAGTTTTACCTTACAATGGCTTTTTCAGGAGGAAAACAAGTTTCTGCTAAGAACTTCCTTGACAAACTGTGTTGGATTTAGAAAGATTTTTATTTAAAACATAAAACTTGTATTTCAAATTAGAAATTTTAGAAATCAATAAAATAGCGGTTGCAATCTCATACCGTCGCCTAGCTTTCATTCCCGCTAGTCAGTCACCACTCAGACTGAAGGGTTAATTTTACATTATTTACATGAGAGCTGCAAGTGGCTGGGGGAGGGGTCTTGGTTGGGTTTTTAGTGAATTAGTGTCAGTGAAATGTGCTGGACGGACTAGCCCTGGGGACTAAAGTCCTGTGGAGAGCCATGTGCAGGTCAAGGGTCCATTTCCCCATAGCTACTTGGACGTGGAGAGACCAACTCCAGGGACTTCAGTCTCCAAAGTCAGTCCTTCGTCTCTCAATTAAGACTACCAAGAAGAAGGATGCCAGCTGTGATGGGTTTTGTGCTGTGAACACTCATCCACTCTAGGCTGCACTAAAAGACCATGTGCCAGCCCTCACATAGGCCACCAAACAGCTCTTGGCCAGTCATTATTTTCAGCCACTACTGACCTAGGTTATTGAATGAGAGGCTCCATCACTCATCACAGATCCACTGAGCCTTCCCACCCCTCCGGCCTCCTCTCATTAGCTATAAAGTGATTTCCAAGAGGCCCAGTTCTCAGGGGGGTTAGTTAGTCGCTTGACTGGTTGCTGCATTGCTGCCAAATCCTTTCCATGCCTGGAAGCTGAGGAAAGTGCTCACCCCATAGGCTATCATCACAATGCAGGCAAAGAACTGAAAGAGAGACCAACACAAGGAAGTTCTGTTAGTTTATCTGTAGCAGAGGATTATTAACACTTGATGCTAGTACTTGCCCAGCCCAGTGCTTCGAATCCATGGCACTCATTTAGCTAGCATAACAGCAAGTGCCTCAATAAATGCATGAGTTGAAGGATGCCCGGTTTAGTGCAAATCCAGGCATCTTGCCTGAGCACAAAAGGCAGAGAGAGGGGCTCTTATCAATGGGTCCTATTCCTGCCTCCACCATTGACTTGGTGTAGGAAGCCGGGCCGGTTACTTAAAACTGTACCAGCTTCCCCCCCCTGCTGTGAAAGGGGGACTGTAAACATCAATATTTCACTCAAGGGAATTAGAGAGGCTTGATCCATTGCTTTTTGTAAAGTGCACAGATGCCGTCCGATTTAAACATGCAAAGTTTTTAAGTCAGTATTGAGATGAAAGGATCCTTTGAAAGAGCGAAATGCTGCATCCCTGTGCTAAACGTTTTGTCTCCGTGCTGTGTGCAGAACGGGTAGGACGCAGGTACCAGTGCGCTGTGTTCCTGAAAGCTGCTGATTTTGATGCTGGATCCGTACAGGCCCGTCAATGGCAATCAGGAATCGAAATACCTTTGAGGGTCTGGACCAAAGTTCTCAAACACCCCAAGTGAGAGCTCTTGAGAAATGTCCGTCTCTAGGCAGGGTTCTGCCAGCATTTGGCTGGCCAGCAGCAGAGAGACCTAGCAGAGTAGAAGGAGGAGGGTCTTCCCAAGGTGGAGACTGAAGCTAAACAACAATGTTGCCTAAGCTCTTAGCTAGGCTGCAGTGCAATTTTCAATCATGTTTTGGCCCCATTCATCCTGAGCCAACCCATTTTTTTCCAGGAATAAAAGGGAGAGGGAGAAAAAGAGCGGCAGCTATGGCAGAAGCAGGACAACATGCGGCTCAGATTTAGGAGAGGAGAGTTGGTGCAGGAGGACCCAAGCGAGTGACAGGCCAGGAAGACTGCAGGGCTGCAGCTGGGGGACCCAGCCAAAGAGGCAAGCCTCCTTGTTTATGCTGCAATAGTGCCTGCCTGATGAGCTAGGCCTGGTCCAAGCACATGAGGCAACCTGGTCCCTGCCCTGAAGAGCTTAGCCTTCTAGACAACAGCTGAAGGGTGGGGGAAAAGGGAAACCCCTAGAGCATGAGCAGGGGGTGCGATGGCAGAGTACAAAGGCGAGGCAAGCAGGAGATGCTGCAGGGCTGGGGCAGAGGGTCACCTCTGTGCGCTCTGGGGGAAAGGAAAGGCTTTGTTCAAGCTGAGACTGAGGCCACTGGTGCCATCAGCATTGGTCCATTGGTAACCACCCACATTGCCCGGCTCCTGCGTTGGCACCAAAATCGCTCTGAGGAAGCATGTCTTGCTGGAAAGGTGCTAACAGTTTCCCTGTCTAGCCTAGCTGGGATTTTACACACTCTGCTCTCCTGTACCTTGAAAACAGCAAGCCTCTCACTAGGACAGCCAAGTGTGCTGGCAACAGAATGTGGAGGTCACACGTTGCTGGCTGAACCAATAGTCCTCTCCAGCTTGGTCCCTTTCACTCATCCTCCTAACAGGTTCACTCCCTTTTCCTGTTTGCTTTGGCTCGCAGGCAGGTAAAAGTGTAGTGGACACAGCACAGTCCACACATGTTGCTAGCAGAGAGAAATCTGAACAGCAAGGGGCCCGCAGTCTGTACTTACCGATGCAGCAGCTCTTTTATTGTAGTCCGAAACCGGCCAGTATGCAGACTGAACGGCAGCAGAGCACGTAATAAAAGCAGTCACGTATAGGACAGTTGCAGCCGCGTTGAATATCATTAGCTGGGGGGGAAAGGATGTTTTATGGCAAAGGGACCAATCTATTTCCTTTTCTTCCTATGTTTCCAACTTGCTCAGCACTGGCTGAAACTCAGGCCCCTTTAAGGCATCTCAAATGGGGCACCCAAAATGACTAGTAACTGTTGAAAATGTAAGCCATATACACACAATATATGTATATGAATACACCAGGCTCTACCCATAACGGTATCCACTGGCACATAGGAATTTAGCAAAGATCTCTGGTCTGACAAACCCATTCTCATGCAGATGGGCAAGCCAGTTTTCCCTCTCTCTCTCTTTACTGTGACTGCGAACAGTATCAAAAAACCAGTGCAAGGTTACACTTTTGGACCATTGTGTTATAGAATGCTAGTGCCCCGACTATGCCACAATGCAACTGGGCTTTGTCCGAGAGGCTGCGAGTGTTACAATTCTGTTATGGAATCCTAGGACAAGCCTATGCTGCAAACTGATTACGACACTCCAGACCCCAACACAATTAAAACATGTCAGTCTTGAAGCATAGATGCAATTAAACCACATTTTAAACAGGTCCCTGAATCACACTGGACTTTGCATGGCTGGAGCCAGATTCTGGAACGTGATTCAACTAAGCTTCAGTCTTGTTTCGATTACAAAAAGTGCCTTGCCATGGTCCAACCTGGTTATAACTGGGTCTCCCAGCCTTAACTTTAGCTTTTTGTTCCTGGTTCTCAGGTATTTTTACGCTCCTGGGGCTATTTGTGAGGAAAGGCAGAATTGTAAAGGTGTGGCTGCAAGCTGGGACAATGGAAATCAGCCAGTGTGCAAACTGCAGGAATCCCATGCATGTAGGGCTTGTCAACATACACACTTGAATTGGTTAGTTACATTAGTGCAAACCTTTGTGTGGACTCTTATTTCAATTTAGCTTAAACCCGTTCCTGATCAACTTACGCTAAACTGCAATAAGCCTGGTTTAAAGTGAAATATGTGTGTCCACACAGCCCCATATTGCCAGCCCGAAGCATTCAAAAATCATGAGTCAGGCCCCAAAAATCATGAGCTTGGTTTAAAAATCATGGGGTTGTCAACAAATAGTGCAGGTTGGGTTCTTTTTCTTTGCCTTCTAGCTTTTGAGGGTCACATCTTCATGCTTTTTCCTGCAGACGGGCTAGAAGCTTGCTTATTTAAAAAAAAATGAAAGTCAAGATTTTCCCATATTCACCTGGTTGCAGGAGCTGGGACTTTAAGGAAAAACAACTATTGCAAGATTTAGCAGTTGCCTGAGCCTTTCACATCAGTTGAACTAGATAGGTTTAAAACAAATCTCTTGTTAAACTGGTGCCTGTCAGCAGATAGTCAAGCTAACAGCTTTTTTCTGTGGATTTTCTCTCCAGAACCAAAGCCCTAAAAAAGCGTCTAACCCTTCTGATTGTGAAATGTCTAACCACGAATGCATTGTTGTCCTACTGGGTTTGAACTCAACCAGATTGAAACTATAGCAGTAAAGAGATGCATGCTTCCTCTAGTGATCTCAGTTGGATGCTTACTACTTAATTATCACCACTTAAAAGCTAGCATTGTTAACTGCTTCATCTCTGATTGCCATACCAGAAACATCCTGCAAATGCTTCCATTCATTTGAAAGGGTGATGAAGAAGCATTAGATTTTAAATAGGCCCCATAGTATATTAGATGTTCTTCTAATATAAATATCTGAACTGTGCGGCTGTCTTTGAACACTAGGTATCAGGTTGCTTGCACACACAAATTAGGTTGCTGAATGCAAATACATCCAGCGGTTGTGCTCCCCGCTCTGATTTGCAATAGCAAATAAAGCATGCACTAAATCCTGCATGAAGTATTGGAAATTCTGGCTGTAGGGTGAAAATGAGGTTTACAATCATGTCTGCTTAAACATTTTTTTAAAAAGACAACTTTTGCAGTGTGATCCGTGGAATCCCATAGACGTATTGCAGCACTGGGAGAGTTCTTAAAAGCCGCAGGATGCAGTGATACAGACAGAAGAAAACCAAACAGCTAGTGAAGGAAGGATTTATG
Organism: Mesoclemmys tuberculata; assembly: GCA_007922155.1. Lineage (NCBI taxonomy): Eukaryota > Metazoa > Chordata > Testudines > Chelidae > Mesoclemmys > Mesoclemmys tuberculata. Next base: position 48,792 of record ML675631.1, on the reverse strand, counting down.
CATGAAGTTGGCAAACATGAGGTCAATCACTGGTACTACCAGAGCCACTTTGGAGTAAATAGTGACTATGCAGGTAATTAACGGGCCCGCATATCTTTCCCACTTTGGTTATAGAATGGGTGCAATAAAATGGGGGGTTTGTTAAGAGAAGGAATTTGGGGAATTGTCCTGGATATAAAATCTCTTAGCCCTGCCCAGGGAACCAGCCAGAGTTCTGGAGAGAGGACAGAGGAGGACTCCAAGCTCTCCATGCAACCTTACAGCCCAAGTCATTCCCAGGCCGTAAGGTAAATGCCCCTGCAACCCTTTTTGTACTATTCCAAGGACGTTATTTTGCCTTTGTTATTCGGAAGCCCAGTCTTGCGTTCCTTGCATAATCAATACTCCCACTCCAATTCAAGGGTGTTTCCATTATGCAAAGAATGTGGAAGCGAGCTGTCAGTTGGTTACTTTCTTTGTTTAAAAGCCTGGCCAGAGTCCACCCATAAGAAGTCCATGCTGTGGAGACATGCCTTCCTTTGTCATGGTATCACCTGTGCCTCCACTCTGGGCTCTACAGTGGTCTAGTCCCCTGCTATATTTGTCTTGATCCATCAATTCCCACAACCCAGGGCTGCAACATGGGAAAAAAGGTCAGGTCCCCTGCTCTTGCATAGATTCCCAGGACATGAAAGCTGGATGCAGTGTTTGGTGACGTTTAATCCCGATTATTATTCTGAAACCTAAACCACTGCCTATTTGGGCCAAAATTCAAAGCACTTCAGTAACACTGGTGTAAACCCAGTCACCCCGTTAAAATCAGCTGAGTTATTTAATGTTTATTGAAGGATCTCCAATAACAATGCGCCCTTTACTTGCAACTGTACAATCCTTTTAGAAGCAAAGTGAAATGTGACTTTTCCCTGCAAAATTGTTATCCTTTCTTAGGCCTGGTTTAAATCAAGAAAATTTGCACAGGTTTAATTAAAGTGCTGTCGTTTCACCCTTAATGTGGACACATTTACATGAGGGTAGTTTAATTCGGTAAATTACTGAAGTAAACTACAGGGCTGCAAGTGTGACTTAAACCTGTTTGAGTGCATCTCCACTAGGGGTTTGACTGGTGTGACTAAATTGATTTAATTACACGTAAGCAAGTTTTCTAACATACACAAGCCCCTATTTGGTAACTTTGTGTCAGACCATCCTCACAGGGATATAAATCAGGTGAAACTTCAGTGGGCTGACACCTGATTTGTATCAATACCCTTACACAAGTGTGCAACTGGTGAGTGAGAGGCCAGTGTTTTGAAGGAAGCCGAATTTAATGTTAATTTAGCAAGTCAGATTGCACTGAGGCCACGTTTACACTCCAAAGTTAAGTCAACTCAGCTACGTTGCTTGGGGTGTGAAAAATCCACACTGAGAGATGTAGCTAAGTTAACCTAACCCTCAGTGTGGGCAGCAATAGGCCGACGGAAGAATTCTTCCACCTAGCTACCACATCTTGGGGAGGTGAATTAACTACGCAGATGGGAGAACCCCTCCCGTCTCCGCAGTGAGAGTCTACACTGATGCGCTACAAATGGCTTTTCATATGGCTTTTAAAAAGAAATTTCTCAGTCATGGATGGGTAGAGTTAAAATCAAACAACAGGACAAGATACAGGTAGGCTGGAGCCAGATTATATTGTTCTGCCCGAATCAAGATTCATCTCATCTTCAGCCCCATAAAAACATTTAACAGAGTATTATTTCCCCTGTGAAATACATCATTTATCTGTAACTTCAGGTGCTTACCACAATAGGCCAGGGGATCATGTGGAGTTTTGTATGAAGCTGCAGTAGATACATCACAAACAGAATGATTGTTACCAGCCAGAAAAAGACGGCTACAAACATCACCCAGCCATATGCTGGGATAGGTTGGTAGGCTGTACTGGCAATCAGGGCCCAGACCAGCAAGCCGAGCACCTGTGCAATTAAAAAGGAGAAAGTGATGAATACAAAGGAAACAAAGAAATCTTTACAGTTCTTCTTTCAGGGAGATTTGCCATTAATGTCAATGGGAACAGGATCCAGCCTTCCGTTCATGAGCTTGGTTATTCACTGCTTGCAAGTGCCTCCTACTTCAGTGTTGTAGGTATGTATCTGGAACGTCAAGCCCACACTTTCCTTGGTTTTGCTGGAGAACTCTTTCGAGCCCTCAGATGTGGACCGTGAGCTTTCTTAAGCCATGTTTGATGGAGCATGGGGATGTCCACTTTTTAACAAGGAGATCTTTTCTCCCAACTATCTATTTAGGCATTTGAGTTAAATGGTGTGTTAACAAAAAGCAAACGAGACCAATGGCTTTCAGCAGTCTGAATGTAAATCCCTTCCCCACCTCAATTGATCAGGTTTAATCACATGGTATTTGTGATATCAATCCTAAGAGTTGGCCATAGAGTTTTTCAGGAAGATCTCAATTTCTAATGTAAAAAACTAGTACCAACTCCACTCCTCCCCCCCTCCCAAAAAAACCCAGCCCTTATTCAAATATTATAAAGAAGGTAAAATAGCAAAACTCATAAATTTATCCCCCTTCCCAGTTTACCACTAACATTTCCCTCCATGGGATGGATTCTGTTGTCAATCCCATGGCTCACTCTAGGGAGGATGGAATCTCTACTGATGTGCACTGGTTTGATCTAACCCCAGGGAAGGCAGGTTGCAAGACTACTGTGTGAGATCAAACCCTGTAATGGGCAGGACGCTCTCCCACGCTCTCTTCCCCAGGTGTGTTTCTCATCACTATTTATAAACAGTGACTGATGACTTTAAACCTGCTGGAATTGGCGGGGTTCCTAAGGAAATAAGGCATATTGGGCATATTAGGAGCTCTCTTCTTATACAGGGAGAGTTTCCTCCACCCCTGGAGCACTGGGCTGGTTGCTTTTTTTTCTGTCAATGACTTTGAGATTCCCAGGTGTGTGTTTATTAATCACTGTCACTCATGAGAATAATTACTGGTAATAACGGCTGATATTGACATAACACTTCATAGCCAGTGATCTCACCCTACCTTCACCTAGCCGGTTCCACATAATCATCCCCCACCTGCTCTCATTTCCCCCTCTGAATCCATAGTCTCATCCCAATCCTCTGTCCTTGCTCTTTTCCCCGATCTCACCATCCCATAGTGCCTACAACAGTCCTCCCCACATCAACCCTCTCTCCCCTCCTCCAAATAAGCTTCTTCTTAGTGTCCCATCCTGCTTTTGTCTTCTCACGAGGAATCCCCACCTCCTCCCTCTCCTTGATCTGCTGTCTTGCGTGTGTGGCTTGTCGGACTTGGCTTGGAAGCTCCTTGGGGCAGGGGATGCATCTTATGCTAAACCTCCGTGTAAAGACGGCGCAGTGGAGCTGAGGAGAAGATACAGCCAAAGGCTCTGAAGGAACCCTCTCTGCTTCCGAGAAGTGCCAAAAGGAGGCAGGATCTTGTCTGAGAGTCTTGCACAGTAAACTCTTGTGTGGCGCTCATTAAGAGGAAAAAAGGCTTGAAAAACGATGGAAACACAACCTGCATAAGGAGAGGTCCCTGCAATGGGGTGAGCTCCCCACACTAGCCATGCAAGAGCTGGGTTGGTCTGGGTAGGCCCAATTAGCTAATTAGGCTGCAAACGGGAGCTTTCTGCCAGAGGCAGCTGGTTGGAGAGAGGTTCATCACTTGTGCGGGAACAGGCATGGCCTATAAAGCTAGGTAGCAGGCACTAGCAGCCAGGGCTGCTGAGAAAGGGCAATCCCTGCCTGGGAGGAGGGTTGTTGGAGCACCTAGAGAGAGAAAAGGGGAACCAGAGTGTAGGACGGCAGTAGCTCTCCTGCTCAGCTCAGCGACTGGACCCAGAGCGAGGGCTAGTTCCCCCGGTCACTTGACTGCACCGTGCAGCATTTTTTAAAATGACGCTCATGAGACATCAGCAAATAGTCATGCAGCAATGAAAGGCAGGTAGAACACAATGGAGCTATAATCGTCAAATATTAGTCACGCTAATTACCCGCTGAATAATAAAGCAAATAAGGAAGAAAGAACAGGAATAGATTGGGGAAGAAAAAAGGGCTGGGTAGAAAAAGAGAAGGGGTGAGTGAAACATACACTGTAGAGGCGCGGTCCTCCATGCACAATTAAGAGCTCTTCATTAGCTTGTATCATATACACACCTGCTGACAAGATGTTCTAGTGAAAGGCCTGATCCAAGCTTTCTTGCTAGATTTTTTAATCTAATTTCCAGTGAGTTACGATTCTTTCTGTTTGCAGTCGTCCTGCTTCCTGGGTTCTATGCGTGACTCTGCCGCTGACAGGCCGCATGACATTGGGTGAGTCACTTTGACACTCAGTGCCTCAGTTTCCCCTCCCACCTTTTATGGTAACCTGTTTGGGAATAGGGACGGTCTCTGACTACGTGTATGCACTGTGCCCTGCACTATTATTTTATTATGTATTATCATCTGTGTTACCATAGTGTCTGAGAGCCCTAGTCACGGACCAAGACCCCATTGTGCTAGGTGCTGTACAAACAGAACAAAAGCAATGGAATCTCTAGGCATTACTGTAAAACAAAAAACATAACAGCTCCTACTTCCCCAGATTTGCCATGCTTTGGTGAGCTCTCATTTACCCACCTCACAGAATACACACAGCTCAGCACTGTTGTCTGTTGGTCAGCGTGAGGACACCCTCCTAGCTGTTTTATTGATCATTGCCTCTTTGGGCACTGCCTTCCTGTGGGAAGCTGAGGGTTGCATTCCCTCCCAAGAGCGCGCTCATTCTGCTCCAGGCCCCCCGGTGTCGTGGGGGGAGCCCCGGCTCTCCAGAGTGAAAGCTACCTAGTGCATTTGCTTTCTGGGCAACTCAGTCTAAACCAAAGTGTAAGAGAATGATACCGGATTCTCTGCTCTCACCAGTTTTACATCATTTGTCTTCAGTGGCGTTATTCTCCATTTACGCCAGTGTGGGAGATGGGAGGATCAGGCCTGGTATTGACAGAGGGAATTCGGGTTGATTTTACTCCATTTCTTAATTATACTCCAAGTCTATAAAACAACGTGGACCAGCCCAGTCCTTGGATGGGAGACCTCCTGGGGGATGTGGAGTTAAGTCAGGGAGATGGCACGCTTCCTTCGGAAACAGCATCCCGGCATGGTGTGTTTGGGCACTAATGCTGGAGGTGTGTCTGCCAGGGGAAATGCCAAATGAAGGTCCGAGCTGATTGTGCTTATCGCAGATCCTACAGCACTCGGTGCAAGAGCAGGGCGTGCCGATCGCGGTGCCCTAACGAAGTTACAGTGTGAGAAGATCAATGCCATTCCCTCTTTCTAAATTCCAACAACCTCACCCCCGCTGCTTCACACTGAGATCTCATTTAGCCCTTCTCCTTCCTATAAATTTAAAGCCACTGTTGCTGAGGCAAAAGAGCTGCTGTGTTTTTACCCCAGAAACAGCTGCATTTCTTAGCTGCACCATCTGTAAAGCACATGGGAATCCTTCAGGATGATGGGCAATAGAGAGATGAGGAATATGTTTTGAGGAATGCACTGATGATCCATTAATCCAGTATGTCCACAATGCGATGGCGAACTATTCTACACCATTGACGTCAATGGGACTTTTGCAGCTAGGAGCCAAACCAGGCCCAATAGTTTTTTGCTGTGAGACCTGACCCTTGTTGGCAGAGATGAGCCCAACCTCCAGATTGGAATTCTCCTAAACTTTAGGATGGCTCTGGCGTGCACGCGAATTCAGGCCCAGCACTGTTACAATAGCGAAGCTGTGTTTGCCACGCCGTAGTATCTGCCTAGTCCCTCGGGAACGTCTCCGTGGAGCTGCCAAAGCCCTTCTTTCCCTCCAGAGCTCGTGTGTGTGCACGGTGGGGATTTAGCAATACCCCACACCCCACACCTGTGGGGGCCTGCAGCCTGGTCCCAGCTGTTTCCATGGTTCTCACTCTAACTGCCCCTGTTCTCACTCTAACTGCCCCTCCCATGCCAAAAAATACAGTCCCTCTCTGGGGACCCAGGTGCCATTGTTTTCCCCCTCCTCCACGCCTGGAGCAGCCTTGAAACAAACCTGCGGTTCCCTGCTCCTTTGCCCAAGTCAGCTCAGCCTCTGCAACTTCTCCATTGCACCTTCCGTCAGCTTTCTAAAGAGAGCGAGCGTGAGCTCTCCAGCCCCACTGCGGTGCGGCGAGAGAGAAGCTGCCTGCTTGTCCTTACGCCCCGCTCTTGCAGGCATGTGCACATACGGGCCCATACGTGCATTTGCATGTACGCGCTGTGCACACACACACGTATACCTATACATGCAGCCCCGCAGGCGAAGCAGATGCTGGAGCTCTTTATGAGGGCAGAGGACCCAAAAAGCTGAGGTTGTGGGGGACTCTCTTTTCTCCCACCCCTACTCCTTGCAGGAGGCCCTCAGGAAGATGGAGAGCCACAAAAGCCCCCACCCCTTTGCAGAAACCAGGAGGTGCTGGGGGTGGGGAGGAGAAGCTGCTCCAGCAGCTGGAGGTGGGCGCGGAGCTTGCTTGGCCCCCTGCTAGCCAGAGGCTAACGGTGAAGATGGTGCCCCTGGTGGAGCAAAGCAGTGGAAATTCCAGGCCGTGCCCCGCTCTCAGCTCCAGGCCATAGTTGGGTCTTTGTCCTCCAAGGCCTCCCTGGTGGCAGTGGGGGTTGTCAACCCTCCAGGACTGTCCTGGAGTCTCCAGGAATCCAGTTGATCTCGAATGAAAGGTTCCAGGATGTGGCGAAACCGCCAGGAACGTGGCCAGCCAAAAGCGGCAACCTTAGCGCCCCTGTCCCCACCCCGCTGCCTTCAGTACCTGGCGGTGGCTCACCAGTAAATCTGGTAGGGCAATGGATTCTTCTCCCCTGCTTCAGCGATGGGGAGCGACACCCACCGAGCTTCCTTCTCTCTGGCATCCCCCAGGGAGGGCCACCTGCCCCTGCGCCCCCATGCCAGCTGTGTCCTCTGCCACAACAGCCACACCGGGCAGGGCTGGGCTCCCTGCACAGTGTGGTCCCTTCTTGGACACGCAGCCCCAGCCTCCTCCGCATCATGCTTTCTTCCCCTTTGGTGTCCCGGACTCCCAGGTCGGAGGGCTGCCAGCCATTTACCTGCACAAACGCCTTGTGAGCTGGGCGCTGTGGCCGAGGCGTTGATAGTCCAAGCTAGCTGAGGTAACAGACAAACTCCTGGGGAGTTCCTCCTGCTGGTTTAACATCCCCCCTGGGCTCAGCCCTTAAAGGCACAGGGCCCCCCCATCCCCCATAACCAATACCAGGGTTGTTTTTTCCCTCATCAGAAAATAATGGATTCACTTTTCTTCCCACTGCACAGTCTTACACCTGATCTTCAGACACTGGAAGAGGCTGCTGGCCTACTCATGTCGCTGTGTTATCCGCAGCATTGGTGCAGCCGTGTTGGTCCCAGGATATGAGCGAGACAAGTGGGGTGGGGGTGAGGTAATATCTTTTAATGGACCGACTTCCAGTGCTGGAAAAGACAAGCTTTTTCGCTGCATGGAGCGCTCCTTTGGGTCTGGAAAGCCAGATGGTCCATTAAAGGAGATTTTCTCTCTGTGTTATCTGACATTCAGAGAACTGGTTTATCAGAGTAAATACCCTACCACCATCACATGATAGAGTTCATGAGGATTTCACACCTGCTTCGTGTAGGTCAGCCCTAGCACAGGATTGACAAAGCAGCTGATTCACTGCACAGAAAACGTTCAGACGCTCCACCCAGGCCTCTGCTGCTGCGATTTCAGAACAGAGGCAATGCGAACAGAAGCACCTTTGTTCCCCCACATTGTTATTAGCACCTGAATGAAGAGGCCTTCACTGAAGCAGTATTGTCCAGGGGGTAGGGTGCTGGCCGTGGAATCACGGGAGCTGGGTTCTGTTCCTGACTCTACCACTGACCTGGGGTGTGACTTTGGGCAAGTCACTTTGCATCTCTGGGCAATCCCTCCCCCCCCTCTTGTCTAGATCTCTGGGACAGGAACTGGCTCCCGTTGGGTGTCTGTACAGCGCCTAACACAATCCAGTTCTGATCCTGACAGAGTCTCAGTGCTGGTGGAGTACTATCAATGAGAATGATGCAATCACTAAGGCCAAATCGTGAGATCCTTCTTCAACTTTTCACACAGTCTGTGTTTAGGATTGGGCCCTACAATTTGAGGTGGAAACGGTCCTCCAGTCATCTCCCTGCCAATGCTGGATTGTTCCTAATCTTCCAGAGCATTGCCCAGCACGGCCTTCCATGTCCCAGATGAATAGGAGCTACCGTTTCTTCCCTGGGAGACTGCTCCATAAGGCTCGCTGTTAAGACATGGTACCTAATATTCAGCCTCAATTTTCCTTTTCACAATTTCATCCCATCACTCATCCTAATTAGAGCCCCAAGACCTGCCTCAAGAACCCCCTTCTCTCTCGAGGTCCGCTGTGCCCCACTCAATGGCCTCTTCTGTCAGCACAGACGCAGGCACAGGGCCCCCAAGGTGGCGTGTCAGTCAGGGAAGAGGTGGCAGCGCACGTGTTGAGTAGCCCTTGTTGGGCAGAGTCGTGCTGGTTCAGCTTATCCCTTCAGCAGCCAGCAGGGATGACAAGAACCCCTTGGGCAATTCTAAAGCTGCCGTCCTCAGCACTGCTCCACTGCACTGCTAGTCCCTCTGTGACAAGGAGACAGAATGCACCAGGCAGAGAGAATTGTACACGTGGTGTTACATCTTTCTAGCACAGATAGGCGACTGTGTGTGTCCTTGAAGCTCCAACCAGGCAATGACAAGCCAAGTTGCACATGCATCGCGCTTCGAACCCGTCCTCCAAAGCAGGTCAGTCCTTTCGCTCCAATTTGGCTTGTTGTTTCATGTGGACTTGGCCAACAGGTAGGAGGAAGAAAATAGGTCACATTTTGAGCCCTCGTATCCAGCATGTAATGTCCCTTGAGGGGGGATGATATAAATCTCTAATGAAGATGTTTGCACAAATCAAGAGACAAGCCATCAGGCCAGCATGCTCCAGAACCTACCAAGAGGATGAATTTTCCAGTTTGCTGGTCTTGCACCCAATTCTATCCCCACCTAGGCACTTGCAGGTCCCTGTGACTTCAATCCAGGGTTTATTTGAGGGCAGAGCGATCCCTTGATAATTAGGAATAATATTTGACTCCCGCAGTGGTAGATGCAGTCTGACAGGCTGTCCTGCTTGCTTGGAATTAAACTATCACATGCATATTCCAGGAGGAGGGTTTTGAAGATCTTTCAAATCCAGCAGCATGGTTTGGAGCTCCACACAGAATGGATTATTTCCAGGGGGTAAGGAATGCAAGGGCCAGTTCCTCAGCGTGCACAAATCAGTGAGGTTCCACTGAAGTGACTGGACCTGCCGTAATTTGCACGAGCTGGGAATCATCACAACTGAACAAGCTTGTAAAAAAAAACCCTGACTGACTAAAACAGGGCTCATTGAAATGGCCTGAACTGGTTGGCTGAATGAAGCAGATACAGCCTAAGACTCCGTTCCCAGAGCCTTTGCCCATTTGCAAAACCAAATCTGAACTTAAATATTTTCACCCCTTACAAAAGTTTATGTATCAGGAATTGTCACGGGCCTTTGAGTTTGCAGCCACAGTGCAACACCAGAGAATGCCTAATATCAAACCGTTTGAAGGCTCAACATCCTTGCTTTTCTCATGTGGGTTGACAGATTGAATCCTGTAGACTCTAATGTCCATTAGGGATATTCCCCCCAGACACCCTTGCACAGCCCCATCTTTGCTGAGTGGTAATGATACTTAATTACATGAGCCACTATTCATTGTTCAAGTCGGTGACTATTCCATCATTTTGTGGCTGCATTATTCATTCTGGAGCCAGGCCTGAGCCGCAAAGTTTAGACCAGACTATTCCCAAAGTTTGGGTGTGTTTGGGTCCCGTGTTTTGGATCGGCCCAGTTGAGAGCTAAAGTCCAGCTGCACCGTATGGGTCCAGATGGATCCTGGTGTTAGGGGTGACCCAGGCTCTGGGTCCTGAGTGAAACTAGTCTCTGGTTCTGAGATAAATGGGTAGGACGGCTGACTCTATATCCATTAAACTTCATTGAAATAGAAGAGAATGATCCTTTGAAAGCCGCTGGCTGGGGCCTTGATTTACCACCAGGGACTCGATGTAAGTCTTCATGGGTTATTGTCATGAAAGAAACACTGTATAACATAAAAGTCATTGTCTTGCTGGAGACAAAGGCCCTGGTTCCCCGAGTCTCTGCTCTTGCCTCAGTCTGGACAATGCTTTCTTTTTGTCACATCCATTTGTAACACTCGTGATTGCAAAATATGCATTAGAAAAAACGCGTAACAAAGAGCTCAAAGAGCGGAAGATGCTACAGAACAGTTGCCCTGGTTTATGTAAGCCCCACCTCCAACCTACCTTCTTCACAACACCTCAGAGCCTTGGCTCCTACCTATGGTTGCTACCTTTAAAACATTGGTCACTAAGGCCAAGCTACACTGGCAGGCTGTCACATTTGTGTTGCAACATCTTGGCCCGGCGCCAACATGATGCCACTGCAGAGCGACGTTCTGTGGGCACCAGCACCTCTTGGGGACCTGATGTTCTAAAACATGTGGGTGCAATTGGCACGGGAAAACAAGTGCCTGATTTTAATGGAGGCGCACCAGGACTGGGCATGAACACTGAGTGTTTGCACGCACCTTTACTGCAATTTACACAGATATCAGGCACCGAATTGCATGCACATTTTTGCATTCACGGTTCTGTAGGCATGTTAAAAAAATCAGGCCCCTGTGTTGGATGGCTGCGCCAAGGAGATGCCCTCCCTTCTACCACCATTATTTGAGCTGCACCGGGGTTTCATCACAAACTCAAAACTCAGTCCCACTTTCCTGACGGTCCCCTCCCGGTTCTAGTATTTTTCTGGGGGCTGATGTGCAGTTTTATATTGGAACTTGGAGTAAGCTGCGGTTCGGGTGTGCTCCTTCTTGCTGACTTTGACTGAGCTTCACTTTGACATCAGGGGTGAGGGGAACAAAACCCTCGGGATACACCGCAAATAAAATACTTCCCAATTAATACTTATGGCCCAGTCATGTCCCCCCTCCACTGGATCAGGATGGGCCCTTTGTTTCTAGATCACAGGCTGGCAATCATTTCCCTAATGCAATTATGGAGCACTGTAAAATTTCCCAGCACATAGAAGCGCCCAGAATTTGTGCCACCTGCAAGATGAGGTTGGCAGGGACCTCAGGAGGGATCTAGTCCAACCCCCTGCTCAAAGCAGGCGCAACCCCAACTAAACCATCCCACCACCTCCCTGGGTGACCCCTTCCAGCGCTTCTTCACCGCCCGCCTGGGCAAAAGGTGTTCGCGGCGGGGCCAATGGCAGCTGTCTGGAGAGCCAAGACTGCCAGCGGAAAAGGCAGGCTGCGGGCAGCGAACGGGTGAGTTTGGGACCCCTGGGATCCTCCGAGCCAGAGGGAAGCTGCCGCCCCAGCCCGGCTGACTGGCTCGCTCCTGGGCGCCCGGCACAGAGAGGGGCCCGGGGGCGGCTCTGGGTCCGATCCCAGCCCGGGGCCACTCGCAGCCGGGCGGCCCCGCACTCACCGCCTCCGCCAGCATCAGCAGCGCCGCGGCGGAGCCCAGGAAGCCGCGGTCCAGGGCGAGGGCGCGCAGCGAGCCGCGGCCGTAGGCGGGCGCCCCCGCCGGGGAGCTGGTCCGCGTGCTGACCCGCGCCGGGAACTCGGCCATGGCCCGCCCGGGCGGCGGCGGGGCTCACGCGCGGTCCACGCGGC
>ML675631.1:0-36569 GCA_007922155.1 Mesoclemmys tuberculata | reverse complement strand
CCCTCTATCCCCATGCACCCCCTCTATCTCTATCACCCCACACCCCCTCTGTCCCCATACACTCCTCTCTCTCTCTCTATCCCCACACACCCCCTCTATCCCCATACACTCCTCTCTCTCTCTATCTCCACACCCCCCTCTCTACCCCCATACACCCTTTCTATCTATCTATCTATCTCTCTCTGTCTATCCCCATATACCCCCTCTATCTCCTTCCAGCCATTCTCTCCTATTGCACTCAAGCCACAGCCCCGTTTTATTACAACCCCTGGCCATGGCGGTGGGTTTTGTCAATGGCACAAGTTCCCGAGCTGACCGGCCTGGTTTAGAGGAGGAGTAGAGGGTCTGCGAGGAAAATAGGAAGCTTTAAGAAAGCCCAGAGCAGCTGCTGACACTGAAGTTCCTGGGAGTTTTGTCACTGACGTCAGCGGCACAGGATCAGGCCCATGAAAGCTTGGCACTTCAGTGTAATTAACAAGTGGTGTGAAGGACTGACAAAAAAAGCATATGCAAGGCAGCTGAGGTTTACATCTGGTGTATGTACAAATTTTTCCCGGGTATCAAAGTGGTCAATGTGAAATTTTCCAATATAGGAGGGCTGCCTCTGATCTGAAACACTCTGGTGTAATTGTTGACATCAGTGGAATCGCCTCAGTGTGAAACTGGTTTAAGCAAGATCAGAATGAGGGCGGTTTTATAAAGCCATTAACACCATTTCTAAGCAGGCTGTGCACTGCAGGGGAGACCAACAGAACTGACCAGAGAGGAAGAAAATAAATCATTTTGCCTTTTGCTCCCAAGGCACAGGGCAGGCACATTTAAACCTCTCATTCCAAATGTTTTCCCAGGCGCTCTGGGAGGTGGAAGCATGTACTTGATTATGTCGGCAATGTGGTCTCCAAGGGCCTGGACCGTACTGCTTCCACTGAAGTCAGTGGCAAAATTCTCACTGACTTGTAAATTGCTCCACATCAGCAGTTTGCTGAGGTCAGCTACAAGTGGCAGCACCAAAGAAGCAGGCATTTGCTGCAAAATGAGAGTCCACGGAGTACCGCGAGTCAGTCCTTAGTTCATTATACAGTGTCCAAAGTGTGCTACAACGTATAGAATAATCCACCAACTGCCCATCTGGTTGGCTCCCTTTGAAATCATCCTGCCTGCTGCTCAGTTGGTGTAAAAGTAAGCAGCGCCCTGTAAATCAATTAGACCAACACGCACCAGCTGACCACGCACCACTGGGCCTTCGGAGTGGCAAAGTCATTGCAAATCTTCATGTTTCTTCTGTATGAAGAAGTTTGACTTGTTTACCTATATCTAGCCAGTTAGCTGGCTCTGGCTGGCTGGCTCTAATGCACACAAGCATAGTATCTGCATAAGACGTCTCACCATGTGCCATTTCTGCAGAGACACAGATATTTTTGCTGCTGACAGTGTCTTTGGTGCTAGGCTATGCCACGGACTCACAACAGAAAGGTCAGTGGGGTGGGGTTGTCACTGTCTGCAGCATCCTTCTGCCCTTCCAATTTCTGTTCTCAGCAGGATAGGACCACAACATATCTTACGGCCTTTTTAACCACAGTGGCCATGAGGGTGTTATAGACATGCATAGTATTATTGTTCTTCCTGTTTGTTGCTATTACTAGGCCCGAAATCCAGCTCGCTTTGCACAACCTGTACTTGACCAGCTCGCTTTGCACAACCTGTACTGCCTAAGGGAAGGAGTCTTGGGTGAGTAAGAATGAATCACTGCCGGGGGCCTTTAGATTCCTCCTTGGCAGTGCTTAGCAGGACACGCCTGCATTTCCATCTCCGGCTGCCAGCCCCGATGCCCCAGGGTGTCTCTATTTCCCCTTGGTTATCTCACCTGGAGAGCCAGGTCCCAAAGTCCTTACTCAGCCAGGAGTCCTGTTGAAGTCAGCCACAGAGAAACACCCCGGAACTGTATTATTAGTGAGCACGCTCCTACGCCTGCTCCTGTCAGCGTCGTTAATCCACCTCCCTGACAGGTGGTGGCTGTGCCGGTGTGAGACGCGCTCCCGCCAAGGTAGCGCTGTTTACACTGAGGAGAAAGTGCTCCAGATGCGGCTGCACCAGTGTGTGAAGACAAGCCTTTACAAACCCGCTGTGATAAGCTGCTGCGGTAGCAGACACCTTTGCTGCACGGGGGGAGGGGGGGGGCAGGGGAGAAAGAAGAAGGGGGCCCTTTGATGCAGCATTCTCCTCACAGGCCTCGCCCCAGCCTCTCCCTCCCCACTGCCCTTCCCCTCCCCAGCCCCACGATACAGGAAGGATTCTTAGATGCTAATCTAAAAAACTGCCCTAAAGCCAGGTGTGGAAGGGAAAACAAAGCTCTGCCCCTCTGACGTGGCTTGTACACAATGGCCTTATCTTCAGCTTCCTGATGGCTCTGTTATTTCTCTTGCTGATGAGCTCCCAGGAGGTGAGAGGTAATGGGCTGCTCTGCCTTTCGGCCTGTTAGGGGGTTTTCTGGATTAATGGTTTTCAGTTCGTGGCTTATTATTGGCCTGATTTTGCTCTCCTGTTGCTTTGACACCCCTGTAATGCCATGGGCTGCAGTGGCGTTGCTCCTGCTTTACGTCAGTGTCAGCGACTGGCAGCACACTGGGTCCATTGTCTTTCTGTGGCCACACCTAGGAATCTGCTGGGGGCAATGGCAGCTCTGCTCCCACAGAAACGGGGGTCCTGAATGAGCCCCCACCACTGACAAGTGTGGGAATCAGGAAGTCACGGACGGCCAAGTGAGTTCAGAGTCCGCCCCCGAATTCCAACTATAGTGACTTGAACCCTCGCTGCTAGGGTTGGATCTGTATCCACGCTGGGCTGGGTTTTGTTCAAACCGATCACTGTTTGCACCCGTTAGCACGGCCCAGTGGCCAGCAAAGGCAGAAGGGCATTAGCCCAAGGCCAGTTGGACGTGAGCGCCTGTCTGCTCTCTGCACGGCTCACTGCTTTGCACGCTGCGGGCTCAGTCCTCCCCCTGGGAGCCTGGGCTGGATGGAAGCCATTTCAGCCCTGGCTGTAATTTCAGACGCTGCAAGGGTCAAGGATCTGGTGGTGCACTTTGCCCGCATACCTCCTGCCTCCCCTGCACAGAGGGTGTGGGACAGTGGTGTTACAGAGTCAGCTATGCTGGTCTTGCACCATTTGAGCATTTCCCTGAGTTAGGGGGAGCCCTTGGCTGCCGCTTTAGGACAGCTTTCCCATGCCTGGTGCTGCTGCCGGGATGCAAGGGCTGGGGATTTGGCCACGTGAGCCCAGTTCTCTTCTGATTGACACTGGTGTGACTCAAAAATCATGCCATTGCAGCCACTGGAATGATCTGAGTGTTAAACCGGTGTAAATGAGACCTGAACCAGGCAGCGGGGCCAGCGCTTTACCCCACGGGGAGCAGGCAGGGGCTGTGTAATGGCAGAAAAGGAGTGAGTTTGTTCAGATGTGTCGCTCTGCGTTCATTCCCAAGGCTGAACGATCCCAGCAAGTAAGGGAGGACAAGGCAGAACGAAATATCGGTTGTGGGCTCAAGTCTCGTCCCAGGCAGGGCTGGATGCGACTCCTGTGGAGACGAATGGGCATTTAGCCATTGATTGCAACGGGAGCAGGACCGGGCCTTTCACTGAGATCAAAGTGCAGTGGCTCCACGGATGGCAATGGGAGTCACAGGCGGCGGTGGCGGGAGACTCGGGCCCAACGCCCACTGTAGGGCCAAAGTGAGATTGTTAAACAGTGGCTGGGAGAAGCTTTGTTCCTTTCCTTGTATTCTAGCCAGGGCCTCTCTGAGCGGGTCCCATTCGAACAGATGTGTTTAAACACAAACCACACCATTTTCTATAGCAGTAGCTTCGGGTAGCCCCTTCCACTTTCCTAGACCTGATTTTTTTTAACCCTTTATGTCCAGTATTATTCCTGGACCCTTTCTTTTGGCAGGCGCAGCAAAGGCAGCTCTTACTTGGCCGCTATGCTAGCATGAGCAAGGACATTGTTTGTTTGAGCCTGGCTTTACTGGGTGAGTTGTTGGTGTTTTGTTTGTGGTCCCCCCCCCCCCCAGCTGGACGCTGGATGTTGCTTGCATGGATTAATGTGTTTACATTCCTAGCTCGGTTCTTTTCCCAGGAAGGGCGAGGCAAAGCGCCGCTGTGGCTCTGCGCTGTTAGTGTCACTGTGTGTCACAGAGTGCTAGTTGTAGCACACAGGCCAATGGCAGGTTGCTGCGGTGCACGCTGGGGAAGCCTGCAACCTTTCCTCAAGTGACGTTAATTAACCAGTTTCTGCTGGGGGGTTACTGCTGCCTGGATGGTGATTGCTGGGCTAATGAGCCAGCTGGCTCAGTAAATAACTGGGGGGATATGCCATTGGGAGGAGAGAAAGCTGTGGAAGGCTCCTCCTTCTGGTTTGTACCTGTGCTGCCTCCTGCCGTGCTTGGAAGCTGAGGATTTAAGGTACCTGTGGTGAAAAAGACACAGACCATGTGTGTTTGTGAGTGTGATACCATGAAAACAGGCTAGACAGCGCTGCTCATTGGGTAACTGGAGAAACAGCCTGTGACAAGCACTGGGAATGGGCAATCGGAGGGGATCTTTAATAGCCATTGTGCAAATCGAAGGCCTTCTTCATCCACCGAAATAAAATCGTAAGACAAATTCTTGAAACCCTTTCTTAGCTGTTCTTACTCAGGCAAACATCCCAATGACTTCAAGGGGAGGTTTGCCTGAAGAAGGATTGAGTAAAATCTGAAGTGAGACCTCAGGATTGGGCCCACAGGCCTCAAAGCAACTGTAGCTCTGGTGGTTTTCTTTGTGGAGTGCACATTTTCAGATTAAGATGGTGAATTTCAGCCCTGCGAAAATACTAAACTATAGGGTGTAACTGTCCAAAGAGCAGCTAAGTCGGCTTCAGTCTGGCAATTTATTAATAAAGGAGCTTACCTTGTGCATGTTACTCACATGAATAAGTAGGAGTGTTCATGCTATGGAGCCAGACAAATTTAAAGCAGAAATTAGCCATGCCTTTTTAACAGGGAGTGTGATTAACCATTGGAACAACCTACCAAGGGTTGTGGATTCTCCATCGCCTGATGTGTTATCCAAATAACAAATATCACAGGATCTTTTTCAGGGGATAAGGCGACAAGCCAGGTTTATTGTGAATACAAAAATTTGGTAAATAGTATCAATAGTGCAAATACCAAGAAAACAGTATGATCGCTATAACAATATTGATATTGTCCTTTACCTAGTGATTACAAATACAGAGACTATTGTTAATAAAGTGTCCTTCCTTGATACATGTTTCA
Source organism: Mesoclemmys tuberculata (assembly GCA_007922155.1). Taxonomy (NCBI): domain Eukaryota; kingdom Metazoa; phylum Chordata; order Testudines; family Chelidae; genus Mesoclemmys; species Mesoclemmys tuberculata. Next base: position 31,258 of record ML675631.1, on the reverse strand, counting down.
GTTGGTACTTTCATTCACACTCACACACACAGACAGGGAGACAGACAAACAGACATAGGGGTCTCATAGATGTTATAGTTACCAGCCCTCTTGGTGCTCGTGGTAGTCACTGGCCAGGTGACTGTAGCATGAAGGTGAGGAGCAAGGTTCTGCTGATGCGCATCGGTTCTCTGACTGGTGTGGTGATGTAGACCCGAACCTCCAGCCTTCACTTTTCTCCCATTTTATAGGGAAAAGACCCCATGTGGGTCTATAGGTTTTTGGTCTGTCATGCTGCATCTGCATTTGGTGTGATCCTTAATCACCCACATTGTTGCAAGCCTGATCAGATTTTATTCTTTGATGTGGGCTGACTCCAAAGTTATCAGGGTGGGCTCCTCTTCGGCAATTGCGTGGTAAAAGTTATTATCTTTGCTCCTTTCTTCCACCCTCAAACGTTTGAGGTGAGGCTGGTGTTTTCTTCATCATGTAAGATATCCCTTACTGAGACCACTTGTTCAATAACTGTCCCTGCCTACACCCACCTGAACTGCTCAGCCATTCACACTCCAATCACTCAGTGCAAACTCCTAGCTGAAGAACTTGCATGTCTTTTAAAGCAAACATTATTTCATTTTTGACTTAAGCACATATAAAATAGGATTCTTACAAATGTTCTGCAAGTGGGTAAAATCAAGATAAACTTGTCAGTGGAGTGGTTTTACAAATAATCTGAAAACAGATCGAATTATTCAAAGTAAAGACAGACTTGCGTTATTACTAAATAATATGATTTGGAGCCATGTCAGACTGGAATGTAGGACTTGCAGAGAATAGCTTAGACAAAAATCTGGGATCTCTTGTTCCAATGAGATGCAGTAAATGGATATTTTAAAGAGACTGAAGTGAACATTTCAGAGGGTAGAACAATAAGAGTCAGTTGAGGGTTGAGCTTTTGATTAAAGGTCCAGTGTATCAGGCTGAAGTGCCTCTTGGTAGGAAGGGGAGAGCGGGATGTTTGCGGCTCTGTGTTTTCATGGTTTTCATAAAAACAGGACTGGGCCAACAGATGTCTTCAAAGCTAGACTGGAAGCTTTCCTGGATGACCTGCTTTAGCCAATGACAACTTACGGCGCTGCAATTGTGTGAAAGTTAATGGCTGGCAATAGACAGGCACTTAGACTAGGTGGTCTAACGGTCCCTTGCGGACTTAAATCCAATCAACCTGTGAAAGCATCCGCTGGGTGCTCCCTCTCACTTCTCTGGCTGGCTCCCCTTTAAGCATAGGACCCAGTTCCAGGTCTCTGTCCTGATGTTCAGAGCTTTCCGTTGGACTGACCCCAGAAGCCTGTGAGAACGCCTTCCCTTCCACAGCCACGACCGCCCTCAATGGTAGCTACATTCTACCGGGACAATGACCGTATCAGTCTGTAGAAGCAGTTCTCAAAGTGGGGGTGCGAGATGGATCATGGGGGGCGCCATGGGTGGAGTTTGCCCTGAATGCCCTGCTGGCAAAGCCGGACAGAGCCACTGCTGCTGCCCGCCTCCCACAGCAACAGTCCCCCGCTGCTACCAGGCACGCTCCGCGCGCCCCACGCTGCTCCCCTGTTTAATTTCTGAAAGTGGGGGGGGACCCCCGGGGGCAGGTGCAATTGTTATACAAAAGTCCATGGGGGGGCGCCATTTAAAAAGTTTGAGGCCCACTGGTCTATTGCGGGAGGCCCAAGAGTGCGGCAGACTGATGGAGCAGGCCCTACCTTGTGGAAATCACTCCTTGTGAGAGAGCAGCACGGGCTTGACCATTTTCAGAACGAACGCAACCCCCGCTCACCTGCGACATGGCCTTTCCTTAACAGCTCTTCACACAGATGCATGGGACTTGGGCTGAAGTTCACTGAAATGGAAAGAGCCCCCGAGATATCAATCGGCTTTGGCTCAGTCTTTCACTGAGGCCTGGCCCGCACGTCAAAGCTTGGTTGATGTAGCTATGGCAGTTGGGGTGAAACATTCACATCCCCGAATGCTGTAGTGATGCTGCCCGAATCCCCGGTGTAAACGTGATTAGGTCTGTGGAAGAATTCTGCTGTCAGCCTAGCTAATTTTGAGGGGACACAGCTGCCCATCAGTCCAGGTTATCCCCTGGGTAATGTCACAAGTACCCACCTCCACACCCCTCTTCCTTTCCATCCATTTTTGCTCCTTCCCACTGGATCCTGCCTTTGTGGAGGGATCCTCTCTGCTTTGGGGAAAGGAGGAATGAAGCCCTATGGGTGCTAGTCCTTTTCCACAGCATTCAAGCAGAGATCAGTGCCTTTTTGTCCCATGGTGGTTGAGTGAACAGTCTGGCCTACAAACAAGGAAAATAAAACATGAGCACAAAAGCCCATTTGGGAAGTAGCAAACCGGACGGTAGCAATGTGCAAGACAGGTTATTGATCTCCCCAGGTGGGCGCCACAGCCTGGCTTGATTGCAGATCTCTCACCTGACATTCTAAACTGATCAGAGAAGCTTGCTCATGTGTACATCATGAAATGACAGGGCACGGCGCACCGCATCAGCTGGTAGAAACCAAGTGCTGCGTCCTTCTTGTATGATGCTGACTGTGCAATGAGAAAGAGACTTTAGAGAAGAGAATAAGAAAGCTCTCAGGGTGCAATTTGGGGGAATACAAGCAGGAGAGCCTGTTAAACTGAAGGGATGTCAGAGTGCAGCTGAGAGACGAGCCAGAGCCATGCGTACAAGGCCAGGGGCTAGGAGAGTGGGACTGATGAAAAGAGAGAGACAACAGTGCCTGGAGGAGAGTTTGTCACAAGCAAATCACTGTACAGTATTTAACAGTGTCTGTAATATCCGTGGCCACAAGGAGGCATAAAAGCACCAGGTCATTTTGATATTTGAATGGCCCTTAACTATATTATACAAAGCCACGGCCAATGGCCAAATTCTGTCCTGTGGGAGCAGGGATGGTATCTCACATGTCTTCTGTTCCCAAGATCCTGGCACCCGGGGCAAGAGTTCAGGGGGCAATTGGAGGTACAGCATGCGGTGGTGTGAGCTACAGCCCATGGTGCAGCTAGTGGCATGTGCCCTAGCAGGCTTTGGTTGGGGAGGAGCAGGCTGACCATGTCCCTAGCCAGAGCCCATGATCCACTGCAGCCAGATGCACCAGCCAGTGTGGAAGCCATTCCCCTCCTTTAGTGCATGACAGGGACTGAGGGAGGTATCCTGTCTTGCTGCTGTGTGATGAGAGAAATAGTCCTCTACCCTCTTCCCCACCAGGCAGCATACAGGATTGTACCCTACCATTCATCTGGGGGCTCTGGTGTCTTGTGTGTCACTCTGGCGGGGCCATGCTGTCCACAGGACCCTCGGTGCAGTTGCAGCCCTTGAACGGCCTGACGGATGACACCACCTTCTGGACATTTTAGATCACTCTTGCCCCTCTGCTTGGGAACTGTCTCAGAATCACTGAGTGCCCCTGAAAGGTTCTTTCTGTTCTTTGGAGAAAGGGGTTTACCTGTGAAATCCCTAGAGGAGGAGAAAATCCACACAAAGGTCTTGCTGCTGCTGTAGGCCGAGTGAAAGAGCATATGGGATCAGAGGTAGCAAATGGCATTGCAAAGCACAGGAAAATATCCTAGAGGCGGAAGGGAAAAGCTGTCCCTTGAGCGGGATGTCGTTGAATGTTTAGGGCCGGGCATCCGGCAGTGGACAGTAGGATGGATGGGAATTTCCCTGCTAACGTCCCTGCACAAATAAGTGATTGCGTGGGGGTGAGTGAAATGTTAGGCGCTTAGAGCGATTGCAGCAGTACAGTGTATAGCACAGCTACCTCAGGCCTGGGGCTTCTGACAGCCTTGCGGAAGGACAGCATCAAGCCCTGGAGAGAAGAGATTTCTGTATTGCTAGAGCCATAGTCAAATGGCTGACAGTGTGGATAAGAGTTTTTTTAATGGCAGCCTCATCCTATTTTTTCACAACCGAGAGTCGACTGGCTCATGTTAGAAGTGGGTGGCCCGACTCGTGTTTCTACAACCTCCCCGCGCTGATCCTGCCAGCCTTTTCTACGCACACGTCTCGGCGGAGTCGCTCGCTGACCCTGCCAGCCCTCGGGGTGCGCATCTCAGTGGGGTGACTCCGGCTTGAAATCACGGGCCGCGGCAGCAGAGTCAGGCCTGATGGGGTCACACCAGCGTGACGTGGGCACAAGTGGTTCAGAAGCAGGCGAGCCAAGTACCCCGGGGCACAAAGACTCGCTGGTGGTGCAGCTCCCCTCCCAGCCATGACACCGGCTGCTGGTGCGGGGCGTGTGGCTGGGACTCCCTTATGCCCATTGATCTCGCCACACTAGGATGGCCGCTGGGAGCTATTGGCAGCCGGCACAGATTACAGCAGGTGTCCCACAATCAGAGACCCGCAGAGGTGTGAAAGAAACCGGTGTGTGGGCCCTTTCCTAGCAGTTCCTCCTGATTGCGGCTGGGGCCTGGGCCCGCATCGTCCACCCGCACCGAGCGTGGCCGGAGAGGCCAAGAGAAGGAGTCCCTTCCCAAATCCACCCTGCCGCGGGTCAAGCTCGGCCGCTCACGCGCCCAGAGCGAGCCCATCCCAGCATCCAGGCTGCTGGGACTGGCTACCAACGGCCACTGCGAGCCCGTGCCCCGCAGCCTGCGAACGGCCGCCAGTCTGGGGACCAACCACTGAGCGACACTGCCCCGGGCGGCGCCTCCCTGCCCCAAGCCTCCTCCTCCTCTGCAGGCCCGACCTGGGCGGGGGTGACTCAAATGCCTTCAGGGAGGCTGGCTTTTACAGGGACCGTCCCCACACACACACCCCCACCCACCCCCTTCCCCTGTTTCCCACTGGCTGTCTGGTCACCCATCTGCAGCCAGAGGCCATGCCCAGGGCCAGCTGGCCACAACCCAGCAAAACCAGTAGCCACCTGCGCTAGGAATAAGGGCCCAGGGAGACAGCCAGCTCTCAGCCAGTCAGGATGGCCGAGCGGTCTAAGGCGCTGCGTTCAGGTCGCAGTCTCCCCTGGAGGCGTGGGTTCGAATCCCACTTCTGACACAGCTCAGTTCTTTTGGGTTTGCACCGAGAGCGGGGTGTGTCCCCGCTCACCCGTCGTTTTGTTTCTGTGCCCCGCCAGGACAGGCTTAAAAAATCCTACACAAAGGAGGGGAAACAAATTTAAAAAAACAAAAACTAGCACGTTGTCAGAAGTGGGATTCGAACCCACGCCTCCAGGGGAGACTGCGACCTGAACGCAGCGCCTTAGACCGCTCGGCCATCCTGACAGCTGCGAGCTACCCGCCCTGCCCAGCAGAAGAAAATCGGCGGAGTCGCCGCGCAGCCGCACTTCGGCGCCTTCACGGAGCGACTCTGCGCAGGCGCACTCCACCCTACCCGAGCCTGCGCTCCGCTTCCCTCCCCCCTAACCCCCCGCGGGTCGCGCGAGGGGGGAGGAGGAGGCGGGGCGAGCAGGGTGGGTGGGGCTGCGCCTGGAAGCGGCTCGCTCCGCCCCCTCCCCCTGTAACTGGGGGCGTGGCCTCGGGGCGGGTCCCCCTCCCTCCCTGCAGGTTCCGTCTACACTAGGCGGTCACAGCTGTGTCGCTCGGCCTGGCGCCAGGTCCCGGGTGGGGCTAGGGGCTGTGCTGGTGTCACTAGATCCCGCAAATCGCCCTGCGCTGCCGGGCCCGGGTGGGGGCCCCACATCGGTGTGCAGGGTGGGCCGTGCCCCATCGCCCCACGCCCCATCACCCCGCGCTCCATCGCCCCATCGCACGTGCCCCATCGCCCCGTGCCCCATCGCCCCATCGCCCCGCGCCCCATCACCGCATCGCACGCGCCCCATCGCCCCATCACCCCGCACCCCATCACCCCGCGCTCCATCGCCCCATCGCACGCGCCCCATCGCCCCATCACCCCGCACCCCATCACCCCGCGCTCCATCGCCCCATCGCACGTGCCCCATCGCCCCATCGCCCCGCGCCCCATCGCCCCATCGCCCCGCGCCCCATCGCCCCGCGGAGAGCGGTGACAGCACCACGCCCGGGCCGCCTTGGCTGCGCTGCATAGGGCGGGGTGTGAGAAAGCGAGACGCCGCCCGCCGGCGCCCAGTGCCAGCCAGGCCCCAGTGTGCACCTCGCTGTGCCGCAGACGGGCGACGCTGCTGGCAGAGCTAACGCCAGCCGGGGGGGCGGCGGTGCTGTGATCCAAACAGGAAGCCCCCCCCTCCCGGTGGGCCCAGGCTGTGTGACTGCCAGTGTACGATGTACTGCGTAGTGCAAACCAGCCCACAGTCTTTAAAACTAGCCTCTTCGGTTTCCAGAGGCTGTTTTCCAGGCCAGGCACCTATTTCCACTGATGGATCGGTATCTTTCCTTGCTGCAGGTATTAGTTGTTGCATGAACACCATGGACCTGCAGGTTTATTGTTTAATCTGTTCGCCCCCTTTCAAGCTTCCTCTTTCTTCCTTCACATGCCGCTGGTGGCGATGTGGCTAGCCTAGGTCACTTACACCGTCTCTAGCCTCATAACCACTTGTGAACGTACTCTTTTTTTCAATCCATCTAAGGCAGGTTTGTATTCAAACACGAGAACAATGTGCTGGAACAAGACTAAGGAGAGTGCTACATATCTGTGCTGCAGTGAGGTTCGCGTGGGAGCTTGATAATATACAGCACACTCCATCCTCTCATTTTGGCCATTTTTGACTAAAGACATATGTATAATAGTAAGAAAGCCAAGGAGAGCTCTGTGAAGCTCAAAAGCTAAGGATATTGTCTCAGTCAACTTGTGCCTCTTATATTCTGGACCACCACAGCTGCAACAACACTGTCAGTGTATTGTACTTGTATAGCATGTGCTGTGCTGTAGAAATATTTGCTAAATAAATAAAAAAAGTAAATATTTATATAATTACTTAATTATGATTTTCTCTTATTTTTGTTGCTGGGGAAATGGGTATAAAGACGTAGACTTGTGTAAAAACTACACAGTCCGTGTCAGAGCTGAGAATGGAGCCCAGCTTTGCTGACCGTGCCAGCCTTTTCATCATTCTTACGCTGTCTCTGTATCGTTCGTGACCTCTGGAATATTATTAACAGTTGTATAGTGCGTCAAGCTTCTGGAGATTTATGGGACCATCCAAATGTTCTGTATTTTTGTGGGTGACCTTCCTAGGGCCTGGTCTATACTTAAAAGGTTTGCTGGCATAGATGTGCTGCTTAGTACAATGGAAGAAATCACACCTCTAACTGACATAACTACGCTGGGAAAAGCCCTACTGAAATAAAAAAGGCAAAAAAAAGAAATCCTTTTGCCAGGATAGCTTATTTCTTCGGGGAGCTTTAAGGGGAAACCCTTTCTAGTGAAGACAAAGCCTCAATGGCCCTCGGTGGCACAGATTATTCTGTCTCTGTTCAGTCTGAGGAGCCAAAACCAGAATGGAGGTGCTTGGGCTCGATTGCTGGTGGCTAGCGTTCTCTCTCTGCGGCTCAGTGAAGGGCGTGCCCGCACTGCAACACCCAGTTACGTTGGGTTAACTTCACCATGAAATGAGGTCCCAGGTAGTACTGAACAGTGACGCTCACGTGAGGAGGTTCAACTACAGGCAGGTGGACCACTATCCCCTGGTGGCAGCTGCGAGATAAGGGTGTCATGTGATCGTACGTGCCAAATGGGGAAATCATCCACTGGAAAACCCAGCTATGGGACCAAACCCAGCTATGGGACCAAGCCACTGCCTCCAGCTCTCACACATCCTCTGACTCTGAGGCCTTCCAGAGTTGCTCCAGCACAGGGGACCCAGGATTGTCTTCTCGTCTCCGTGACTGCAAAAACGTACATTGGCACAGTCCACTGGAGTAGCTGCAAGCGTTAGAGAGCTGTTAGGCGGGGGTGTACAAATGCTTTTTGCAGGAATACCTGAGGGGTTTTGAGGCTGCCCCAAGGTACCTGTATTTGAACATTTAACCTAGCGCGAACAGGGTGACAAAGCTAAAGGACCCACTTCTGAAGCCCTTGCTCACATAAGTAACCTTGTTGAAGTCAGCGGGGATATTCAGGGGACCAAGGAGCGCAGGATCGGGCCCCAAGGCTTGGGCTTTAGGGAGCAAGTGAGTATGAAACGGCCTTAGATTGTGACGTACCAGGGAGCAAGCGATGCTGGAATCATTTAGGCTGACAGAAGTATAAGCTATGTCACGCTGGCTGGATTGGGGGGCATTTATTATATCATATAACATCAGTGTGTCAAATCGTAATAACCCATGTGAGAAACGCCGTGTCAGGTGCCGTTCGAAAGGCTGTAATGTGCTAAGATGATGATGTGGTACGTGTGTAATGGAAGTTATGGGTATGGTTGAGATAATCTGTATTTCAAATTGTGATGGCTGCAGAACAGCAGCCTGCTTAATGGCCCATTAAAAGATTCACAGGTCCAAGGGGTCCGGGGGAGAAGCCAGGGATATATCTGAGGAGTGGCCCGACTTGCTCATGTGACTCTGGACTCCATCTTGGTTCCTGTGAAATTCCACAAGCAGCCTGGCAAGGGCCAGAGGACATAAAAGGATCTGTTTTGTCTTTAGTTTGTCTTTCGTCTCCAGCGTGTCTCTGAATCATCTCAGCTCCGAGTGAAGCTGTGAAACAAAGGACTGAGGCCCACCCAGATACTGGACATATGCCAGAGGAATTATACAAGCTTGCTAACTCCACAATTGCCCTAGAAACCTGAAACTGTGGCCTTCCGAATCATTTGTATGTACCTGATTGCTTTAATCCTTTAACATTTCTCTTATAGTTTGTTTCTTTCTTTTTTTAATAAATCTTTAGTTTTAGTTACTAAAGGTCTGGCTGGCAGCGTGGTGCTTTGGGTAAGATCTAAGCTTATATTGATCTGGTCCTGTGGCTGACCCTTTGGGCTCAGAAGAATCCTTTTTGGTAAAGAGCACAGAGTTTAAGTAACTGGTCTCTTTACTGGACCTAGTGGCAGTTTGGGAGCCAGAGACTGAAATGCAATGAAGGGGGCTGTGTGTATTTGCACAGTGGCTTCTTGATAACCAGTGTGGGGGAATCAGAAGCACTGGTTGTGGCTGGTTGAGAAGCCTGACTTCAGTGTCACCCACCAGTGCTGGGAGAATCTGCTCTCCTTTTACAGCCTGCCCTGCCCTTGGCATTTTCAGGTGGCTGTCCTAGGCACGGAAGGGTCCCAAACTGTACTGTGCCAGTTGCCAGTCCCCGCACTCCATGCACGTTTTACAGCTGAATGTAAATATAACTAAACCGGATGGTGTTTGAAGCGCTTCCACTGCATCTTTTACTTTATGGTTAAGCTCTTAGGTGCCCCGTGTGTGTGTGTGTCTCCTCTCTCCTATTCTAGAGCTGCTGTTATTAATAACCACTCATTGTATATTGCATTTACACAACACCTTTCGTTAGGAGAATCTCAAAGTACTTTATGGACCATATATAGTAATGGATACACGGGTACTATAGACAAGCTATATGGTATCATTCATTATTATTTACGTGTTTGCATTGTGGTACCTCTTAGGCGCCCTGGTCATGGACCCTATGGTGTTAGGCGCTGTCCAAACGGAACAAAAGGCTTGCTCTTGCCCAGAACAGCTTACAGTTGAAGTATCTTAAACTACAACCGTTACCCCTTCTCTTCTGAATTCCAGCCATCTTTTGGGTGGGAAGTCATAGCGGCTTCTTAGCTCACTGCAACACCCAACAGCATTTTGCAAAGGGGAGTGAGGAAGCTGAAGCTGCAGGGAAATGTCATTAGTCGGTGTAATTAAGGGAGTCGGAGACTGGCCTGGAGATCCTCACGTAAAGCGTTATGGGATCTTGCATGGCCATGAATCGGTTTGCGGGCTCCTGTGAAAGAATGAGTCTGGAGCAGCACAGCGCCCCCTAGTGCCCCGCAGAGTCAACGATAGACTAGACTGACGGGTGCCAACCTGACTGTGGCTCAGGAAACATTCAGATGTGCGCTGGTGAGAGGATGAGTGGCAGCGAGGAGCAGAGACCCATTTGACCAGCGCTGCCACTGGCTGTGGGCTTGCTCCCCTGCGCAGAAGATGTTTGAGTCTCATTTTGATTCCTGGAGAACTCAGAGCCGGAGAAGGAGTCTCCTCAGATTCATCCTGAGGAGGGTGGAGCTGGGCTTGGCGTACGTTCGAGTCCGGTAAATGCTGAGCTGAGCCAATGGTCAGGTTTTCGCATGGAGCCTCGTATAATGCACACGGGGCCCAGGGAAGTTTTGCCATTGCAGAAACGGAATCCCCCCCGGTTTCCTCTGAACATCCAAGCAAAAGGCCCTGTGTGGTGAGGCAGGCTGGCCCTACAACTCCCTCCCACAGCCCACCAGCAGTGGAGAAGGCAACGAGTTGAGTTTGATAGGTTAACCTGCAGAAGTGGCTGTAGTCTTTGTGGAATGGGTCCGTGGCTTCACTCTGAAAGGGGATCCTGGGACAAAAAGATTTTCAAAGTGCACCTTTGCCCTATGAAATACTTTGATCTGCCCCAAAACCAGACACTTTCCTGCAGAGGCTGAGATACTCGGAGAGGGCCAGGCCAAGATTGCAACACCTTAGGACAAGCCCTTCTTAGGGTGGAGAGATGAGTTACAGCCTCTCTGGAATTTCCCCTGCTTTAGCTGAACATCCAAGCTGAAAGAAGTTTTCCAGCCTAATTTTATTTTTTATTTGTAATTTGCTTTTTGCCTGGCTTGTATCTTGGATGATGCCATTAAATGAAACACTTTCATTTTTGGATATAAGGCCTTTCTCTTTCTATTTCTCATAAACCAGCACAATAGGGTATCAGTGTGGGTTGCCGGCATGTCAGATGACTGTGTAGAATCAAAGGAAAAAAACAGCTTCTACTAGAATTTAGGCGGGATGAGGGTAAAATCCTGAACTAATTTCTACAGCTGTTAGGTTCTATCAATGCTTGTTTTTGTGCTGTCCACATTTGGGACCTAATTTGGCCTGATAGTGTCCCCTTAACTAGTCATGTAAATACTCCTTGGAAACTCCCTGGGTATCTTGGGAAGTTCCAAAAACTTGTGCTCTCCTCTTTTGTGGAGGAGACGGGAGTAAAACTAGCCTTGCAAGGGCTGACATGAGTAGCCTGAGGGAAGAAATGAATGCAGTAGGATCCATTTCAAAGCATGCTATGGATGGAAATATGAGTCACTGAGCTCCAAAGTCTAATGCACGTTCACAATGCACCTTAGAATGGATCCTGTTACTTCCCACCCCTTACACCGCACCTGATGCATAGGCTTAAGCCAGGTGGGGCTATTCCAAAGGACCTTGTGAGGCCCGAGAGGGACAGGGTATAAACTGTTTTGGCGATGCAAAATGGAGAGAGGAGTGAATCAGGGATGCTGCTGTAAGGCTGAAACATTTGATGGTGCTGCATATGCAAGTTCAGTTGCGCTATGCACACTGCGTCAGTGACATCAGAAGGCAGTGGCAGAAGGTTCAAACAGCTTGGAAGCTAAGCTCGTTAATTAGATGCCTTGCTGCACGTTGAGGTTTAGATGTGATTCGAGTTGTGGTGGCCGTGACTGCTCCTACTCTTTTCTGTGCACTCGTCCCCTTTGGAAGGGATATGTTTGGAGTCGGAAGAGGAATAGCTTCCTATTATTCTTGTTCAGCATCAATTAAAGAGGAGCACTGGGAAGGAAGTCTGCTTATCTATCCGCTCCTTGCGCTTTGTTCTCAGCCTCTTCTTACTGCTCTAGGGATTGCTATTTAGAGAGCCTAGAAATAGAAGGTCATGTTTGATAGGGTGGAAATGTGTGCTTACTGATAAAGGCTAAGTGTTTGAAAGAGAGGAGGAAATGAAAACCCTAACTGGAGCTTTCCTCCTAGCGATGCAGTTTGTTTACCTGTTTCACTTTCTAACACAGTCTGTTACACACTGTCTCACTTTCTCTTTCTACTCAGTTTCACTTCCTAGTTCCCATGTAGGTGGTGAGCGATGTGGTGTTTGCAAATCAAACACTGTACGACAGGGCAAGTTAAATCCACAAATTTATTTGTATCCCTTGAATCCCCACCACCACCCAAAAAAAAGCCAGGAAAAGATTTCTACGAATATTACAGTTTGTAAAGTTAACATTTGCAGAACAAGATTTGGGGCAGAAATACTTGACACTGCCCCCTTAAGGCTGCGGTGGGAGCTGATTCAGCAATGCCACATGGTTGTGTTGCAGATTATCATGGAGCTCTTGGTCAACCTGCTCTACGAAACAGAGCTCGTTAATTCTCCCAACACCAGTGGGGTAAATCAACATCAGTCCCTTTTTATGGGTGAAGAAGCAGAGCCACACGGACGTTAAGAGAGCTGTGCTGCAAGTCAGTGTGGCAGAGCTTGGGTGCGAGCCCCAGAGTCTTTTGTTTGTAATCCCATGCGCCATCCAACAGATCAGCTGCCTTCTAAGTGGCTATCGTTACTTAGGATGAAGATCGTATCACATACTGTGCACAGGGGCCAATTTTGTCCCTTACGGTGACCATCTGTCCCTTAGTTTAAGATTTAGTTAAATGTATTAGAACTGATCATAAGTACCATTTTAAACATCAAAATTAATCTTCTGATCATTGCATTGTATACTTGAGGGCAGCAGACATGTACAGCTGAGAGAAAAATGCATGAGATGTTTAAAAAAATGGTGTTTACCTAAAATGTCCCTTAAAATATAGCACTGTCCTTTATTTTTCATGTGTTTTTTCCCTTATTTCCATCCAACAAAGATGTTCACCCCGGGTCCGCCTTAACCCATTTTCATTCTCTGGAATGGATGAAAGGCAGATCCTGGACGTCTCGCTAATCTTATCAGTTTCACAGCATTCCAGGTCCTCTGGAGGCAGGGAGGGCGCAGCGTAAGATTTGCCGTTAGCTGTTGGAATGTCTGCTTTTCTGGAAAGGCTGCTCTGTTGGCTTCTTCCATTTACTATTAGCTCCCCCCACCGTCCCCTTTGTTACTAATGAGAGGAGTCCCTCACTGCTCTGTGAAGGCTGGCTAAGCTCACCCAGAAGTCCCCTCTGGACAGACTGGCTCCATTAGCTCAGAAGTGAGGTGGTTAATAGAAATGCTCCGGGAGTGGTCTGGGTGAGACATATTTCAGTGCATGTCCTATCACTACATCAGACTTCTCCAGGTCATGGAATTCAATTTCTTTGCAAAGAGTGGAAGTTTAGTGTTTATATACAGGTGCCAAGAGAAAGCATGAGTAACTAAAGCCCTTTGTCCCCATACTGTGCTCTTGGCATGGCCATCTGATGTCATAGTCAAAATGTTAGGGAATGAGTCATTACAGCTAAAAGGAACCAGTACTGGGACATCTTACCTGAAATGCCACCATCCTCTCACTCTTAGGCAGTTCAGATAAGATGGGACCTGGCTTCAAATTCCTCCTGGCTCTGGTTTGATAAATCCATTATACTGATTTTGCATACTTTTTAGCTGTTGTAGTTTAATCCCTTGGCCGTAGTAATATGTGCCTGCTCCCAGTGGCTACGCTGAGGAATTCAGCACATGGTTAGCTTATATTTTACCAGCCAGATTTAAAAAATGAGTTAGGGTAACTCATCAGCTGGAAAACTTTCATTGCTATTAGTTGTTAGGCACATATCTCAGCGGATGTAGATGCTGGAATTGGTGCAGTTTTTCTATATCACGTAATGTTTAAATGTTATCAGGCATCCCATCTGGAAAAACAAAACCAAACCAAAATAACCCCAAACGGACATAACTCATAGAAGTAGTTTAATTTTGATTAAAATTGGCAGAAATCTTCTGAATACAATTGACAATGCAACTATGTTCTCAAAATAGTACTGTCTGGGAAAGTCTGAGAAATATTTAGCCCCAGGTGTTATATTTCATGCATTTGCCTTCGGTTAACGCAGAGGTCTGGTCACACAACAGTAAGAGCTTATTTGTGTCATGTAGTACATCCAAATATTTGTAGAAAGGACCAATTTAAGAAATGTTTTACTGTCTGGTCTTTTACATTTTATGATAATTGGCTACTGCGCAGTGGTTCCTGAACCAGCAACTGATGTTAATACGACGTGCACTATGGTGAAATATTGTTCCATGCTCTGGGCCAAGACTGGTCCGATGTGGTGTATGATGAAGCAATGTACTGCACAGAAAGACGGTTGATGAAATGGAGGAATCAAAATGAATTTGACAATGACCACCTCGAGATGGAAGGCCTGTTTTGTGCAGTGACTGCCATGGAGGATATAGACAGTGTGATGCAGTAGAGAGGGTTTGATGACATCCTTGTGGAAGCCAACATCTACGGTGCTTCAGTTATCAGCCATGCCCTAAGAGGAAAAGCATATACCTGTGGTGTTAGAATCCACAAACTTATGAATGAGGCAATGAACCACTTGAAATGGAAGGCACTTGGCGATTCCATGAACAATGATGTTCTCCCAGAGGATGTGAAGAGATGCCTTTTGGAGAATGCTTGAACATGCACTGAAGGGAAGATGTGGAGAGGGTACGCAGAGAAAACAGAGTGGAACACAGAACGCACTGACCTGTATCTGGTCACTCCACCAGCCCAGGGACACTTATGTTACCCAAGAGAAAAACTGTTCAGATACGTTTCTGTTCTGGGAAAACTACATAATGGATTTCTCCCAACTATTCATGGAAAACATAGCAGTAAAAATAGAGGAGCAATTGCTAATTGCTAAAAGACCGGGATATCATAAAACAAGATTTGGATGACCTTGCAAATTGGAGCAATAGAAATAGGATGAAATTTAACAGTGGAAAGTGCAAGTGACTAATAACAAGAACTTTCGCTATAAGCTGGGGACACATCAGTTGGAAGTGACAGAGGAGGAGAAGAACCTAGGCGTATTGGTTGATCACATGTTGACTATGAGCTGCCAATGTGATGTGGCCATGAAAAAAGCTAATGTGGTCCTAGGATGCATCAGGCAAAGTATTTCCAGTCGAGATAGGAAGGTGTTAGTGCCGTTATACAAGGCGTTGGTCAGATCTCATCTGGAATACTGTGTGCAGTTCTGGTTCTCCATGTTTAAGAAAGATGAATTAAAACTGGAACAGGTGCAGAGAAGGACTACTAGGATGACCCATGGAGTGGAAAACCTGCCTTATGAGAAGAGACTTAAAGAGCTTGGCTTGTTTAGCTTAACCAAAAGAAGGTTACGGGGAGCTAGGATTGCTCTCTATAAATACATCAGAGGGATAAATACCAAGGAGTGAGAGGAATTATTTAAGTTCAGCACCAATGCGGACACAAGAATAAATGGATATAAACTGGTCATCAGGAAGCTTAGACTTGAAATTAGATGAAGGTTTCTAACCATCAGGGGAGGGAAATTCTGGAACAGCCTTCCAAAGGGAGCAGTGGGGGCAAGAAACCTAGCTGGCTTCAAGACTGAGCTTGATAAGTTTATGGAGGGGATGGTCTGATGGGACAGCCTAGGTTGGCAATTAACTGATCTTTGACTACTGGCGGTAGATATGCCAATGGCCTGCGATGGGATGTTAGATGTGGTGGGTTCTGAGTTACTACCGAGAATCCTTTCTGGGTGTCTGGCTGGTGAGTTTTGCTCACATGCTCAGGGTTTAACTGATCACCATATTTATGGTCGGGAAGGAATTTCCCCCCAGGGTTGATTAGCAGAGGCCCTGGGGGTTATTCACCTTCCTCCGTAGCATGGGCCACGGGTCACTTGCTGGTGGATTCTCTGTACTTTGAAGTCTTTAATTCATTATTTGAGGGCTTCAGTAAGTCAGTCTCAGGTTAGGGGTCTATTACAGGAGTGGGTGGGTGAAGTTCTGTGGCCTGCGTTGTGCAGGAGGTCAGAGTCGATGGTCATAATGTTCTAGTCTATGAGATTCTGAGGCACAGCAGAAATATTTCAACTATCTGCAAAGTATGTGACTACTTTTGTGAGTAAATATAGCTTGAAGGGGTTTGCATTAGATATTCAGTAACTCACAGTTATACAGAGGAATAAATGGTGGTCCAGATAGCCCAATAGTCTGTCTTCCAACAGTGGCCAATGCCAGGTGCTTCAGAGGGAATGAACAGACCAGATAATTATCAAATGATCCATCCCCTGTTGCCCATTCCTAGATTCTGGCAAACAGAGGCTAGGGACACTTCAGAACATGGTTTTGCATCCCTGCCCATTCTGGATAATAGCCATTATCCTCCATAAACGTATCTAGTTCTTTTTTGAACCCCGTTATAGTCCTGGCCTTCAGAACATCCTTTGGCAAAGAGTTCCACAGGTTGACTGTGCATTGTGTGAAGAAATACCTCCTTTTGCTCATTTTAAACCTGCTACCTGTTAATTTCATTGGGTGACCCCTACTTCTTGTGTTCTGAGAAGGAGTAAATAATACGTCTTATTTACTTTCTCCACACCAGTCATGATTTTATAGACTTCTGACATTCCTCCCCATTCGTCTCTTTTCTAAGCTGAAAAGTCTGAGTTTTATTAATATCTCCTCATATGGAAGCTGTTCTATACCCCTAATAATTTTTGTTTCCCTTTTCTGTACTTTTTCCAATTCCAAAATAAATTTTTTGAGATGGGGCAACCAGATCTGCGTGTAGCATTCAAGATGTGGGTGTACCATGGATTTATAAAGAGGCAATATGATATTTTCTGTCCTATTATCTATGCCTTTCTCAGTGATTCCCAACAGTCTCTTAATTGTTTTTTGTTTTTGTTTGACAGCTGCTGCACATTGAGTGGATGTTTTCAGAGAACTATCCACAATGACGCCGAGGTCTCTTTCTTGAGTGGTAACAGCTAATTTAGACCCCATCATTTTATATGTGTAGTTGGGATTATATTTTCCAACGTGCATTAATTTGCATTTATCAACGTTGAATTTCATCTGCCATTTTGTTGCTCAGTTTTGAGCGATCCTTTGTAACTCTTCACACTCTGCTTTGGATTTAACTATCTTGAATAGTTTCGTATCATCTGCAAATTTTGCCACCTCACTGTTTACTCCTTTTTCTAGATCGTTTCTGAATATGTTGAACAGTCCTGGTCCCAGTACAGACAGATTCTGGGGGGCCCCACTATTTACCTCTTTCCATTCTGAAAACTGACCATTTATTCCTACCCTTTGTTTCCTGTCTTTTAACCAGTTACTGATCCAGAAGAGGACCTTCCTTCTTATCCTGTGACAGCTTACTTTGCTTAAGAGGTGAGGGACCTTGTTGAAGGCTCTGAAAATCTAAGTGCACTATATCCACTGGATTACCCTTGTCTACATGCTTGGGACCCTCCTCAAAGAATTCTAGTAGACTGGTGAGGCCTGATTTCCCTTTGCAAAAACCATATTGACTCTTCTCAACAAATTGTGTCCATCTATGTGTCTGATCATTCTGTTCTTTACTATAGTTTCAACCAATTTGCCTGGTACGGAAGTTAGGTTTACGAGCCTGTAATTGCCTCTGGATCAGAGGGATCGCCTCTGGAGCCTATTTAAAAGATTGGCATCCCGTTAGTCAGTCATCTGGTACAGAAGCTGATTTAAATGATAGGTTACATACCACAGTTCATAGTTCTGCAATTTCAGAGTTGAGTTCCTTCAGAACTCTTGGGTGGTTACCATCTGGTCCTGGGGAGTTATTACTGTTTAAAATATCTATTTATTCCAAACTTCCTCTAATGACACCTCAATCTGGGGCAATTTCTTAGATTTATCATCCAAAAAGAATGGCTCTGGCCTGGGAATCTCCCTCACATTCTCAGCTATGAAGACTGAGGCGAATAATTCATTTAGTTTCTCAGCAATGGCCTTTTCTTGAGTTTTTTACTTTTATAGCCTTTCTGATCTCGCTGAGCATTTCACAATCGCTATCACCATCCTGGTCAGGTGGTCGGTGGTCTGTTGTTCCTACTGCCATATTCTTACTATTCAAGCCTGGAGTCACTATCCATAGAGATTCTATGGTACAGTTTGGTTCATTTAAGATTTTTACTTCATCTGTAGAGTCACATGGAGGGTGGCTTTCTTTCACGTAGAGTCCCATTCCCCCACCAGTACAACCTATTCTGTCCTTCTGATATATTTTGTATGCTGGTATTAATGTGTCCTACAGATAACCCTCATTCCACCAAGTTTCTCTGTTATATCAAACCTTCTATCACCAATCTCAGTATTTAGACTTCTGGCATTTGTATATAAGCCCTTAAAAATTGTCACTTTTCAGCTGTCTGCTATTATGTGATCTAATTAAATGGGACTCTTTTTCATTTGTCTGTTTCTCATCTTATACTTTTATTCACACCAAATATTCATACAAGCGATTCTACAGCCCTTCTGCTAAGAATGATTACTGATATATTTACACGTACTGTTATTGCATTCAGTGATAGTAAGACGATAATTACAGTTGAACCATGTGTGCTTTTGACTTATGTCTCTGGCCGAACAGATAACATCCAAAATATATGTTTTATAATTCAGGTGTGGAGTCTTATTATCTGCATAACTTCATAAAAATAGCAGACAGAAAACCTGTTCTCAAACCAGTCCACGCAACATATAATGACAAATATACCTGGTACAAATAAGCTCATATTGTCATGTGACTAAAGGCTTTTGTTTTAACCAAAAGCAAAAAAAAAAAAAAAACACAACAGGAAAATGCATAAAATATATCACCTGGGGCTAAATATTTCCCAAACTTTCCAGCTTTCTTTTCTGTACATAGTCACATTATCAACAGTATTTATAAGCTTTCTGCCAGTTTTGGTCCAAGTTAAATTACGTCTCTATGAGTTATGGCCATTTTTGTGATTTTTTTCAGATTGGATGCATGTAATATTTAAACATTGTGATACAGGAAAACTGCACCACTTCCAGCCACCACGTCCACCCTGGGGATGACTTCCACATATGTGCCTAAGGTGAGAGCAATGAAATTTTTCTAGCTGATGGGTTACCCCTTAGTGCCCAAAATGGGTGGGGATGGGTAGACTATTATAGAGACGGATCCAAGGCAGATCCAACCTTTTCCTGTGTGTTCAGAAGCGTTCACAACAGGGGGTTTGGTCCAGACCATTATAGACATAAAAGCAAGCTAGAACAATCAGATCTAGGACTGAGCATCTCTGGAGTTCAGGAATGTTTGGAGCTGGAGTTTTAGCGTAATCATTTAATGCATTTGAGGGGGTCTGTCACAATTGCAGTTTTGGTTTGGACCGATGCTGAATTCGTCCTTAGGCTAACTGTGAGGAGTGTCATGGTGTCTGCAGTGACCCCAGAGCATGAGATTCAATCTCCGACTAGACTTAGACAGCAGGGCACCCACCTCGCATTGACTGTGAGTTTTATACTTAGCTTTCATCCACCAGTTATCAAGTGTAAACTCTTCAGGCACTGGAGCAGCCATAACATGGAGACACAGGCAGTCTCCTTGGGTACTCTGATCTGTCTCTCCACCCAGGTAAGCCTGCCTTTGTGATAGATGGCCCCTTAAGCCAAGAATCCCAGCAAGTCAGGTTCTCCCAGTCCCAAAGGACCAGTCACTTCTCCCAAGTATATTACACCTTAGATCTCACCAAAGAGAATGCTTGTAGCCAACCCTATAATAATCTATCTACAGATTTATTCTTTAGGAAAAGGACACACGAGAATTATTTCCAAGGTTAAAGCAGGTAAACAGACACACACATGAGTTACAATCTTCAGTTTCAAAAGGCAATAGCAGCTTCTTTAAGCAAGCTCCATATGTCCTTTAAGGATAACCCAGGCTAAAAAACTGAGGATTCTCGTTTCTGCCTAGAAAACCTTGCTCCCACCCAACAGAGTCCAAGCACCATAAAGATACCGTTCCTTCTTGTTAGAGGCCTAGGGGTTTTTAATCCCCCTCCATTGTGTATGGAGCTGCAAATTCGGCTGACAGGTGGAATCTATTTGCATGATTCATCTTCATGGTGCGGGGAGGGGTGGGGGGGAAATAGCAAAACTTTTGTCCTCTTTCATCTCCTACAAATAGCTCATCTGGTGTTGAAGGACATTTCCTGTTAGGCAGGACCGAACACCTTCTGCTGGAGGCCAGCACGTCACACTAATTAGTGTCTCTCTTCTAGCTGGTGATTTACATGGCCCCAGGGGCTCACAGCACAAATGTTCAAATGTTACCTTATGGTATGGGACAGAGACCTTCCTTGTGAGAGCACTCCAGGCAGCCACTCACACGCATTCAATAAAGTCTGAACACTAAATACTCTCTCATAACTCTGACACCCGTTTTACCGATACGAACACACAAGGCAGACAGACTGGTTCCCGCAGAATATTTGTCAGCGTTCAGTTGAGTCATGAAGCCCTTGGCATGAACCGGCACTTGGCCTGCCAGTGTCGCCGGGGGCACTTGGCTCACATTAGTAGCGCTGGGGAGACCCGTTCAGCTTAGCTGGCAGGCCACCTTCAGATGAATTAGGAAGGAAGGAAGGCAGGGCGTGGACATGAAAATGGGTTGCACGCTCTGCAGGGATGAGGGGAAGTCTGTGGAAATTCCTGAACCTGTTTATCAGCCCGTGTGATCATAAAAGAAAAGTCCCACTTGCACTCACATTTTCCCACTCTGTCTCTGCAGTATATTTAGGAGGCCTTGTTCCTTGTTAAGCAGGATATTTCCTAAACCGATGGCCAAATTTCAGCCAAAATAAAGGTCAATGTACCCCCGCTGAGGACCATATTTGACGTGCTGACCTGGTGGAGCTCAGGAGGGCTGAGGAATTTCCCACAGGCAGGCTTTTGGGGGAATTCCCACCTGTGGCAGGGGATTTAGGGATGGCTGAGGCGGACTTGGGTAGCTTGGAATTTTGGCTTCCTGGACTAGTGCCACTATTTTGCACGTTTTCCAGCTTCCCAGTTTCAGGTTAACAGGGTATGTTTGGGGTCCAGTCCTCAGGTGCAGAAAACTGGGCAAAGCTTTGCTAACGCTGTAGCAAAGTGGAAGGATGAATTATACACAGAAAAGATTTCTTTTAAGTCTGGAGGCTTTCCATTATTAAACAGAACTGGCCACATGATGGCACCATTAGCTGGAAGAGCAGGGAGGATCTGCACCCTTATGAAACAGGGGTCGATTTTTGGTGCATGTCTTTGGCATCCTTTCTCCAAGGAACAGCACCGTGCCTGCTCCCTACTGAGAGGGCTGTGTCTGTAAAAAGCCAGCGACAGCTCAGGGATTATTCCATGTGTAACCCGTCCGTGCCCAGGGTAGCCCACTGATAATGCCAGGGTCAGGGCAGGCTGCAAAAGGAGAGCAAATTCTCCCAGCACTGGCGGGTGACACTGCAGTCAGACTTCCCAACCAGCCACAAACAGTGCTTCTGATTCCCCCACACTGGTTATCAAGAAGCCACTGTGCAAATACACACAGCCCCCTTTACTGCATTTCAGTCTCTGGCTCCCAAAACCGACACTAGGTCCAGTAAAGAGACCAGTTGCTTTAACTCTATGCTCTTTACTAAAAGATTCCCTCTGATCCCAAAGGATCAGCCACAGGACCAGTTCACTATAAGTTCGGATCTTACCCAAATTACCACGCTGCCAGCCAATCCTTTAGTAACTAAAACTAAAGGTTTATTAATAAAAGAAAAACAAACAATAAGAGAAATGTTAAAGGCTTAAAGCAATCAGATACATACAGATGATTTAAAAGTCCATATACATCAGGTTTCTAGAACAATTGTGGAGTTGCAGGCTTGTATAGTTCCTCTGGTATACATCCAGTACCTGGATGGGTCTAAGTCCTTCAGTTCAGTTGCAAAATGTGTTAATCCAGAGATGTGTCCACAGCTGGCCAGGAACAAGGACACAAGGCAAAGACGAAGACGAAGACAAAATGGTTGTGGTTTGATCTTATATACCCTCTGTTACTGGCCATGTGGCTTGTGGAACTTTACTGGAACCAAAATGAAGTCCATAGTCACATGGGCCAATCCTGGTAACTCTTCAGGTATGCCTTTAGTTTCTTCCCGGGCCTCTGGCTTCTGATAAGGCCTTGAATGGGCTATTAAGCAAGCTATTGTCCTGCCGCCTCTCTGTCTGGGGTGTGTCTTCCACAGCACAGTTTGAAATACAGGGATATCAAAGATCTCCATAACTTTCCTTACACATATTACACATGAACACAAATATTACCATCTTATTCAGCATATTATAACCTTTCTAACAGTACCTGACATGGCATGTCTTATATGAATTATTATGATTTTGACTTATTAATGTCAAACCACACAAATGCCCCCCCCCTCCTAATGCAGCCCGCATGACACCATGTATGAAATGTAATTTTAACTCATGTGATACATGTGTGATACGTGGATGTGCATGTGAGGGCTTCACAGGGGTTGTGTACTGGGGCTAAGAGAGGGGGCTGCCTGGGGAGGGCGTGCTGGAGATTAGGGTCTGGCATTGCAGAGGGCAGTTGTGTGGGGCGTGCTGGGCTCCCAGCCCAAGAGGGGGTTTCCCAATAACCCTCCTCTAGTCTACAGGGAAAACCCCTCAGTCAGGGATGAAATCCTCTTCTGGCTGGCTGAGAGCCGCCTGGGATCTCAGTGACGTGGATCTCAACCTTTTTGAGCTCAGGACCTATGTGTAACCCTCGAGGGCTTGTTACGACCTACTAAATAGTGTTAGTGCAAAAACCATGGTTCACTGCGCTGCTTAGAGTCAGCCCCGCACGGGCCGGCCAGGTCAACTGTCTCTGAATGGCAGCTCCCCGTGCACGCCTTGCATACGTTGTGGTGACCTGGTCTCGGGTCCCGACCCAGGGGTTGAGTAACCTTAGTGCACAGAGCAGTTAGTGCCCAGCCACAGCGGTCCAAACGAAGGGCTGGGCAAGCGCCCGGCCACCTCAGAGCTGACCTGGAAGGAGCTCGGCCCTGCTGGTTGTCACTGCTCCGTTCTCATGTCACGGGCCCAGATCCCTCTTCATGAAGCTCCTGCCCCACACGTTGCTCCCCGGCCCTTCAGTGATTGGTACAGTCCCGAGAGGGACTGAAAGAGGTGCAGGAAAGAGGCTGGGGCAATGAGTTTGGCCAGGGGACGCCCAAACTTTTTCCCTGAAGCCCACCGGGCCACTATTAACAGTGTCCTTCAGGGAGAGGGGGCACCACGAGGCGTGCGCAGCCGACCCCTTACCTCAGCTGGGACCAGGGCCAGCAAGCGGGCGAAGGGGCCAGGTGGGTGCCATGGCCAGCTCCCGCCAACACCCTCCGCCTCAGCAGCCCACTGAGTGCCCTAATCCTGGCAACCCCGCCCTGCACCCTGGCACGACCCACAGGCTCCCCTTTGCTAGTGCCAGGCAGAGGCAGGCGCTTGGGCCGGACCTGGCCGTGGCCTATGACGGTCCCAGTCACGGCATTGTCCAGGCAGGACCAGAGCGGCAGCGCCGAGCTAGGGCTCCCACCTGGCCGGTTTTAGGGAGTTGCCAGGAGAATCATTTCAGCTGCCCCTTTTTGCACACGGGGCGCACAGTGTGCACAAACCACCGGGCTCGCTAATGTCAACCGTGGCTGTGGCCAGCTAAGGAGGCTGCAGCGTTTCCCACTCCTGCAGTTTAACTAAGAAAACGATGTTATCTTGCTAGATCCTGTAAGTGGCTGTTGAAAGGAGTGGGTGGCTTGCAGAGCTGCCTTGTGGTTGGGGTTGCGGTGAGCTTGCTGTGTGTGTGGGGAGGGGGGGCGGCGTTGGCGTGCGCGTGCTGGGATTTTTTGCCTTTCAAGGGTGGTAGGCCTATACCGAGCCCTGGTCCCTGGGAGGAGGGCCTGCAAGTCTGATACTCTGAGGGGTGGTCTGACAGCCATGGATCAAGGGGTGCAGTGGCTCAAAGCAAGAACCGCCATGAACCATCCAGCCTCCTCCAGCTGCCCTGAGAGCTGCCACCTCTTGGGGCCGGTCCCTTCGCCTCTCCTTCTGCCGCCTGCCTGGGGGGCGGGGAGCACTGGGCGATGGACATCAGTGGCTGCTGCTCCGCTGTGGTTGTCCCTTGGATTCAGGTCACGGAGGTCAGGCAGGGAGACACATAGCTGGAACAACGGGGTTCACTGCAGCTTGGCTGGGCTGGGGGCTAACCAGAACGGGCTCTGATTTAAGCCTTCCTCGGCTGCGTTCCAGTCGAGTGGCAAACCTGACTGGTTGGACAACGCTGTGTGAGTGTCACTGCAAATGCTTACTGGGGGGAATGGGGGGATGCATCCTTGAAGAGTGTACACGACTCTGCCAGGAGTCTAGGGCCGTCCAACTCCCCGAATTGAGCGCATGGTGTGATGCAGAAGTGCTGAAGGCCAAGACGTCCAGTCTAAGGAGGCGGTGAAGCTGTGGGCTTTACCCTGGTGAATGAATGAGACCCCTCGGTTCTAGGGATTCCTCCTAGACCATTCCAAAGATGGGGCCATAGCATTGAGTATGTGGATCCGTGACACATGTTTTATCGAATTTCACAAAGAGGCGAAATCTCAGGGACACAAAATCACCCAAACTGAGGGTGCAAAATACTGCAAGAATTATCTGGAAGGAAAAAAGAAAGAGACTATTTTGTGCAGGAAAATTAGCTTTGAAAAGTTGCCCCTTTTGCTTTAGGATAATCTTTTACTGAGTTATTTTTAACAAAACATACATTTTGGGTCTGAAGCTACCTGATCCTGTCCCTTTAAATCTTGTGCACTACATTTTGTCCATAAATCTGCTCCTCAGGCCCTTAGCTTAACAGACACAGCACCTGATTGTGTACTGACCCCACCCAGGGCATTCGGTTGGCTCTGCTTCTGGCAGATGTATTTCCTCAAGGACTACAATATCAGCTTGCTTTTTAATGTAGTCGGGCTCTACTGACAGGACCGTTCATGCCCTTAATATTCCAGACAAATGCTCCTGCTGCGAAATGACGTTTATTATTGGCTTGCGGGATGCCAGGAAAAGATTCTCACCTATACATAGCTGAGGGCTATGCCTTGCTCTTTTGGAATGAAGAAATTATATCAATAGTGAGGGGGCGTAACAGGACTAAACAGAGACTCTAGATTTATGGTGTATTACAAAAATCTATCTCCAATAACATCCTCTTTTTGTTATATGACTGCAGAGGTGTTAAAGAGCCACTGTACCCTAACCCTTACACCATGTGCTAACTACTTTATGCTAAACAATCTGTTTCACCTTGCATTTAGCTGTGACACTGGGAGAACCTTTCGCAGGCCTGAGGAGAGCTCTGTGTGGCTCGAAAGCTTGTCTCTTTCATCAGCAGAAGTTGGTCTAAGAAAAGATATTACCTCACCCGCCTGATCTCTCTAAGAGTCACAGATGGAAGCCTCATTTACACTGGGGATTTGCCCCGATTCCAGCCACTAGAAAGTACTGGTGTAGCCGCAAAGATGCAAAATCTTTTGCTTTGGAAAGCTGCGCTTTGCACTGGTGCAGCTTACCTTGCTTGGAACCGGGGTAAGCTGCACTGCTGATGTTGGCCACTTTTGTTGTCTACTCAAAGGGTTTGCATTAGAGGGACTGCAGCAGTTGCAAGCCACAGACAGCTGGAGCATGTCCTCAGCATAGCCAAGAACTGAACTTCTCCCTCTGGCTATGAGGTGGCCTCTTTGCTGGACATTGGCTGGGGCAGCAGCTGTGGTAATCTTGCACTGTGGCTGCCCAGGCTGTCCTCATTTTGTGGAAAAAGAGAGGCCGTCGGTATTTAGCACTGTCTATAGGGCCCTTTTACCAGCACAAAATTCACTATAATTACTTAACAGCAGTAACACTGTTGAGAAGCTACAATTAGGCCCATGTGAAGTTCTCTGGCAATTACGGTCAAGTAAAATAATTTCCTTTTTTTAAAAACCACTCCTTTTTTAGAACCCTCAGTAGAAAACTTTCACAATACTTAGAGGGGAGATTGATCTCATTTCCTGCCTCTTTCTCCGATGGAGGCTTTGCAACTTTGCAGAATGGAACACTA
This sequence comes from Mesoclemmys tuberculata, assembly GCA_007922155.1. Taxonomy (NCBI): domain Eukaryota; kingdom Metazoa; phylum Chordata; order Testudines; family Chelidae; genus Mesoclemmys; species Mesoclemmys tuberculata. The sequence continues at coordinate 5,260 of ML675631.1, read as the reverse complement.
AAAGCCCTATTTCTGTGGCATCTTAGTAGAATTTCTGCCCTCCTTGGGCTTAAAAGGTCAATTGGTTTAAAGAAAACAGAACTTGAGGGGAAGGGGGGTTCGCAGAAGGATTAGCTCATGTGCTGCCGTTCCATATTCGTAAAATTCATCTATAGCAGCAGCTGCAGAAAAGTGCTGATTTAGCTTAGCAAAGCAACTCCTTTGGGAAGACTCAGGGAAGAGGTTGAGCAATACATGGACGATTTTTCAGAATCCAGGAAAGGAGCTTCTGATTTTAAGGGCCATTAGAGTCTCAAGAGCAACTGGCTACACAGAGAACGAAACATGTACAGACAAGCAAGTATCCAAAGAAGGAAATGACATTACCGTGTTTCTGTGTTATTACAGGAGCAGCTTGGAAGAGACGTGTTCTCTCGCTAACGTGAGACACCTGGAGTCACAGTGCAGCGTTCGTCAGGCATGAAATCAAATACAATGGCAGATTGGTTTCTGGATGCAAGCCTGGTGCAAGGTCTTGGACCCATCAAACCCACACCCCTCCTGATCTCTGACCACTGTATGCATCACACCCCATCAGACCTAGCTCCTGAAACCTAGGAGTTCAAGCAAAGCATTCCCAGATAAAATGCCTGCAGCTCCCATGTGCCAGTGCCCTGGTCATGCTATCACCCAGGCAAGTGGTTTCCAAAGGAAGTTCTGCCTATTAAAAGCATGCTCAGGACATGGGCTCTACATGTCAGCTTGGATAAAAACAAGAATCATGCTATTTCTGCAAAATCCCCAAACAAGCTAACATTTATCACAGCGTTGTAGACACTGACCGTACCCAGAGGCTATGTCTACACTCCAGGGGGTGTGAATAAATCACCCCCACCCAGGTGACATAAGTTACCACCCCGTGACATACGTGCTCACATGTACAGCGCTCTGTCGGTGGGAGAAGCTCTGCTGAAGCTGCTGCCGGTCACGGAGGTGGTGTTAGGATGTTGGTGCGAGAGCTTTCTCCTGTCGGCACAGAGCGTCTTCATCGGACACGCGGCAGCGGCGCGGCTGCCTTGATACAGCTGTGGTGCTGTACAGGTAGCCACGCCCGAAATTATATGTAGCAGAGCCATGCAATTAATGCGTCAGACTGATGTTAGGGACATAACAAGAAAAGGCACTATACGATTGTTTGTATTGCAGTAGCCCCCAGCGGCGCCACTCAAAGATCAAGGCCCCGCTGAGCAAAGTGCATTCCACACGTCTGACAGAACGATGGCCTCCGTGTGAGGCTGGCAGGTCAGGTACCAGCTCGTGCCAAGGCTGGAGACATTAGCTAAGACCTGATGCGCTCTAGCTGGCGATCAGAGCAGTTCACTTATGTGGCAGTGTTGCTCAAAATAGGTCTTAGTCTTATAAGAATGTGTTTAGTGCTTAGAGTCTGTGAAACGCGGCCTGCATTAATTTCACTTGCAATGTCTATATTCCATGCTATGGGGAGACACGTACGTTTTGCTTTATAACTTTGACAATGTTTGCTCTAAACTTGTGAGCTCAGATCGGCCATCAATCCCATGAGAATACCTGGGGTGTGTTACTTCCTTATTTGCTGTATGTGTACAGAAGCATTCTCCAAGACTTTATTGGCTTTGTTCCCTTTGATCTGCCGTTTGAGAGGCAGATTAGGGGACCCCTAGCTTTGATTCGAGACTCTTGCGAGGGTAGTACAGAGGAGACAGGACAGCCTGTCGGAGAGTACATCACATGCTTTAGGGAGATTTACAGGTTTTGCTGGATTTAGTGCAACAAAACCTTGAAAGAAGTAAGGAAAAATCCACTTTTATAGTGGAGTCTGGCCTGCTGAGTTTAAGGTTATGCTTTTTAGATTAATAAATGCAGGAGCCACATTTAAAAGGCTTGTCAATCAAGTGCTTTACCAGGGTCTATATAGATGACGTGGCTATTCTCAGTAGCTCCCAACAGGAGCACGTAAACCATTGTGTTACGAGGGCTGAGAGAAGCCAGCCTCGCTGTTAAGGTCTCCAAATGCAAGACGGGGGCTGCAGAGGTGTCCTGCCTAGCACACACGATAGGCAGTGGGCTGGTTTGGGGTTTGAAAGTATGTTATTAGGAGCTGATCCGACCCTTTACTGGTTTGGCCAACTATTACTGGAGGTTGGTAAAGTGGTTTAGGGACATTGTGGCCCCCATGACGGACCTTACCAAAACGGGGAGGCCAGATTGGGTGGCTTGTGAGAAAGACTTCCGGACCATAACACAGACTTTGTCTGAAGAGCCTGTTTTGGTGAGCCCTGATTTCAGCAAATCATTTGTGCCATGTACTGGCACTTCTAATGCTGGGTTAGGCGCCGCACTGATGCAGGATGGGGTGGGGATAAGAGGCATCCTATTGTCTACTTAAGCAACAGACCGACCCCCACTGAACAAACCTGTGCTGTCATCAAGAAAGAATGCCATGCTACCATCTGGGCTGGTAAGCAACTTAAACCTTATTGGTGTCATAAACCATGTAAGGATTTTGACCGCTCGCGCCCCTTTGATGTGGCTGCGCGTAGTTAAGGAAATGAACTCTAGATTACTGTGTTGAAGTCTAGCCCTACAGGAGTTTGACATGGAAATAATTCATATCAAGGGGAAGGAAAATGTAGTGGCTGATGCATTATCAAGAATAGGGGGAACCCTGAGGGATATTCGGGAGCATCAGTGATACCCCTTTTTTGTGTTGGGGGTGTGTGTGATGCTGGTAAACCAGGTGCCAGCTCATGCCAGGGCCCCACGTCTCACTGAACACTTACAAATGCCAAGCTGGAAAGCACCTGGCTTACCTGTTTGTTAGCAACATCAAAATAAATATTCGTTGCTAGGGGTTTAGTTAAAACGCTTGCGGAGCTGAATGTGTTGGTCTCACTCAGCTATCCCCCATGGTATAAAGTGATGGCAAACATTTCCATTGTCTATACCCCTTTAACTAAGTAACCCATCACACGAGAAAGAAGCCTCGTGTCATGCAAAGGAAGGATTTTACCAGGAAAGCGCTGATTCCGGTGCGTGGACAGCAAATGGTCATTGTGAATGAGAGATGGAAGCTCAAAGACTTGAAGGGCATTTCTTCCCCCACGCCTTCTCTGTGAAGATGGGGCCTGTGTGGGAATGGTTGCTGGCAGCTTAGTTTCTGTGGGAAGCTATAAACATGGACACAAGGAGACATTCTTCATCTGTGGACTGTTTGGGCAGAATAACTGACTGAGAAGACCGAGATCTCCAGAGCTACGCTGAGTAGCCCTAAAAGACATTTGGGAAATTGGCAGATTACTACATCTCTGCTACCTTTTGAAATTGAGGGGTGGACAAACAGACTGACCCCCCTGAGACCCGCCCTCCCTGCTGGGCAGAAGTTCCAAGTTCCCCACCCCAGTCTGGTAGGTGGAGAATTGGTGGAGGGTGTTGGAGACTCTGTAAAAGACCTTCATGCAGCTCACAAGCCACAGTTTGGCCACCCCTGTTATAGACCATGACTCACATGTACATATATTTTTACCTGCCTCAACCTCTCAATAACTCCCAGTCCTGTTTCTTAGCTAATAAACCTTTAGTAAATTGACTGCAGAACTGGCATCCAGCATTGGCTTTGGCGTGAGGTCTAGAATGCAAATTGCCCTGAGTGAGTGACTGGTCTCTTTGGACTGGATGTAGCCTGAATTTTTTGTGATTTTTGGCATAAGTGACCCTTTATCACATTGTCCAGCTTGCCTGGGGTGGGGGGGCGAGACAGACTGGCGTGTCTAAGGGGGACTGTCTGTGACTCCATTATAAGAGTATTGTAGTACTTCGGGAGTTCACATTCGATGCTGGGTTGGTGAAATCTGATTATACCACGATAACACCATCAGCTGGGGAGTCTGCAATGCTCTTTGACAGTCTGCTTGTCGTAGGCGTTCCTGGTCATGACTCACTCCAGATAGCATGACTAAGGGAAACAAGAGTTTGGTTCTTAGAAAGACCACATTTAGCTTTCTACAGAACTGCAGAGTTCTCCAAATGCATGAAAAGGTGAATTCCACGTCTTCATGGAGAGGTTTAAATTGCACAGCTCGTCCCAAGGCTGTCAGTTCACTCCAGCCATCCAGGGACACAACCCAGAGCCAGCCCTCCAGCAACGGAGAAACCCTCTAGAACTATGAACTGCCTGATGACTGCTCTTCTGGCCATTCTCCTTCTAGGGCTGTCCCTTCAGTGCATCCGTGCAGGTCAGTGGGAACGTACGGCAAAGAGCTGTGAGGAATGGGGCAGGTGCTGCTCGGAGAGGGCCTCATTGTGCGTCCAGGACCAGATTCTATAGCCCAATCTGGCTCCTTAGTGATGCAAAGAGACTGGAAAATGGCCAGATCTCCTTAGTGGATGTTGTAATGGCCTGGTGGGCTCTAATGCCACCTTTCCTGCTGCCCGCAGTGTAGGGAGGAAGGTGGGGGGGGAGGTGTATCAGGGGCATTCAGCATCGAAAGCATGCTGGGTAAACACCTTCTGCCAGGGATGTTAATTTGGCTTTCCCTATGCACCTCTTTCGGGATAGGAAGCTGCTATGTAGTTGCATGTCAGCGTCACATCTTTGACAGAATTAGTGGTATAGGATTTTTTCTTTTCCATCAAGGTGTAGAATGATGTAATGGGTGTGGAATTGTTTCTCATTTGGTTTCCTTTTCCCCCAAAAGCTCCACAAGGCATCCTGGAGGACTCAGTTTGCTGTATAGAATTCACTAAGAGACCTGTTCGGCGTAGTAACCTGAAGGGTTTCTACAGGACCTCCCCAGGGTGTCGGATACCTGCTGTGGTGTAAGTATCCTTCAGTCCATCAGACCTCGCTTTATGGTGACTAGAGAATAGCAGACGTGTGTGTTAGAGCCATGCCAGCTCATGTATGTTTTAGGGCGAAGGACCACAGCGTGGGGTCTCTTAGCCATGCAGCGGCCCTATTCACTTAGTAATGAAGACCCTGTTTCTGCTCTTACTCTGGTTTTGTAGTGGTCTGACTCCAATGGGGTTGCTGCACGTTTACACCAGTTAATTGTAGCCGAGTCGTTCCTGCTCGGCCCCAGTGTGACTGCAAGGAGAATCGGGCCCTAAGTATAAATCAACTACTTATTTTATTAATTGTACTATTAAAAACTAAAATGCATGGAAAATATTTCAGTGGCTGGGATTTAATTCTTATACTATAGAGAAAAAGAGGGATCTGATTGGCTGATGACTATTCTGCTCT
>ML675630.1:22232216-22386726 GCA_007922155.1 Mesoclemmys tuberculata | reverse complement strand
TGGTCACCCTGGTGAGGGATAACGGGCAGCCGCCTCTGTCCGCCACAATGACTCTCAACTTGGTGTTTGCCGAGAACTTCCAAGAGGCTCTTCCAGAAATGAGCGACCAATCGGGTGACTCGGCCTCTCAGTCTCGCTTTACTGTTATTTTGGTGGTAGCTCTAGCTTTGATCTCGTTTTTATTCCTTTCCACAGTGATACTGGTTTTAATTTTTAAATGTCGGAGACCTAGAACTCCCCCAGTGTTTGACTCTTACAATCCGGATCTGTATTCCAGTCTCGGCCCCAAATTGTCCTACAACTACAGCAGTGGGACCTTGCAGTTGCCCTATTCTTACGAGGTGTGCTTAGCCGCCGATTCGAGCCAGAAGGAGTTCACCTTTCTCAAACCGGGCCAAAAGACTTTGACCGACATTCTCTTATCTGCTGAGGATTCTGGCATGGGGAGCGAGTCTAGCAGGGGAAACCTCAGCTCTGACAGCCAGGCACAGGTGAGACACCCTTCTGAAATGCAAGTCATGCCAGCTGTAGAGGGTATTTCTACCAGTAATCTGAGGTTTCCGGGGTCATCCTTCCCTGTAGTTCTGCAACAGACTGCAAATAGATCTAAATTATAGCGCATAGACACGATTCCTAAGAGTTAATAGTGAAAATCGTGTAAAACTTTTCCATTTCATTCTGGTCAGCATCATCTGCATTGTGATATTGGAGAAGTGGATATTTCCCTTCTCAGAATAGATAGAAGATTCTCAGTGCCCTGTGTGGAAAATATTTCCATAGACTATTTTACAGTTCGGGTATTTTCGATGAAGAATATGTGACAATTTATTTGTTGTATGGGACCAACTGCTACTCCAGACACTTTCAGTCTCTAGTGGTGGAAAATCTGCGGTCATGGAATCATTCGAGTCCCAAGGGAATTATAGCAGGTTAGAGCATTTCCCCATATTGTGCCGATATTTTCCCCAAAGCATCCCTAATTTAGGTGTGTCATATGATAGTCTTGAACATCTCCAGATGAGATAATTCCATAATCTACTTTGGCAGATTATTTCAAATGTCTTTATACATAATTTTTATATGCAGTATTCTTCTACCCCTGTTGGTCCCAGGATATTAGAGAGACAAAGTGAGTGAGGTATATTTTTTATTGGACCAGCTTCTGCTGGTGAGAGAGATGATCTTTTGATTTTATACAAGCTCAAAAACTGGTCTCTCTCACCAACAGATGTTGATCCAATAAAAGATATCACCTCATCCACCTTCTCTCTCTTATAGGTATCAGCATATTTCATAATATCTAACCTGAGATTACCTTTCTAAATATATTCCCTTTACTTCACCTTCTGCACTCCTTAAATTAAGACTCTTGACCTCTCTTCTTATGATACTATGTATATTTGTGTTGTGTTATCCACTCCCCACTTTGCTGAGTACTGTAAAACAAGGCACTGCTTCAGTTAGAATTTCAGTTTGTGGTTTTGAACATATATACCTTTTACAACTTTTAACATATTGTAGTGCTTGTGAAAGGTGCTTGGGGGACAGTCTTGGAGACTCAAATCCTCTTTTAATCATCATATCCATGGCAGCAGAAGTGGACATTTCCTCCCATGCCATACCCATTAATATGCTCCAGCTGTGAACTGGAGGATCACATCTGGGGATGAAAGGGTAATTTCGTCTCCATGGATCTGTCAGGACTTGTCTTGCCCACTGATTTTGCCAAGTTTCTCAGTTAGAGCCAATTGTAATGATGGCTTCAATGAAAATATTAAAAGGGAATACAGTGGACATAATATACCTGGACTTTAGCAAGGTGTTTTACACAGTCCCACATGACATTCTGATAAGTAAGATGGAGAAATGTGTGTTAATGAAATGATGTCAAATTGGAAGGAGGTCTCAAGTGAGGTTCCACAGGGATCTATTTGGGGTCCGGTGTTATTTGACATCTTTATGAACGATCTGGATGTAGATATAGAGAGGAAACTGATATAAATGCAGATATAGAGAGGAAACTGATCACATCACCTAGCCAGGGTTGCAAACATTTTCTAGAATAGAGCTAAAATTCAAAGGGATCTTGATAAATTGGAAAAATGGGCTATAGACAGCAAAAGGAATTTCAAAAAAAGACAAATGTAAAGTGCTATATTTATGGAAGAAAAACAAGTGCACATATACAGAATGGGGGATAACTGGACTGGCAGCAGCACTGCTGAGAAGGATTTGGGAGTTGTGGTGGATCACAACTTCAACATGAGTCAACAATGCCATGCTGATGCAAAAAACCGCAAATACTGTTTTGGGTTGCATTATCATAGCATGCAGGTAATGGGAGGTGATAGTACTACCACACTCAGGGCTGATTAGGCCTCAGCTTAACGTACTGTGTCCAGTTTTGGTTACCAATGTATAGAAAGGATGTAGAAAAACTGGAAAGGATCCAAAGCTGAGCAACAAAGAAGATCAAAAGGATGGAATGCAAGTCATATGAGCAAAGGTTGAAGGAACTGGGTATATTTAGTTTGGAAAAGATGTGATTAATGGGAGACATGCTAGCAGTCTTCAAATACTTGAACCCATAAGATTGAAAAAAGTTGTTCTCTCTTGCCACAGAGGGCAGGGCAAGAGACAATGGATTCAAACCACAGCATAGCAAATTCAGATTCAATTTCAGGAAAAAATTCCTAACTGTAAGAACAATAGAAGAATGGGCCAGACTGCCTGGGGTGGTCATGGAAGCTCCTTCACTAGAGGCTGGATAGCCACCTGTCTTGGATGGTTTAAACACAACAAATCATGCATTTTGGCATGGGTTAGACTAGATTACCCTTGCCATCCCTTCTAACCCTATGGCTATATGATTCTATTATTCTATTTGGTATTTATGAAAATACTGAAATAGACCTACATGGTAGCAAAAGCATATGACATCACTTTATGTGTTGGACTGATATAAACATATCTCTGTGTTGCCACTAAGATTCTGAATTACAGATATGTATCTACCAATATACCTTCACAGTGGCACAGACAGTGAACAGAAAAGAAATGTTCCAACTGGTGTTCCAGTATGTGAGCTAGTAAGAAGGAACATACAGCTTGTACTGAGGTCTGGGATGGAATGCTTTCTCATCAAAAGGTAATTTGTACAATTAGACTCTTCTTCTTCTTGCTAGCTCAAGTGGTAGACTTTCAGGAGCTTAGAAACTTAAATGAGAAATAGAGATCAATAACCTTGAGTATGGTGTTTTCTGTTGGAAAGAATTAGAGCTCACCTCCCTTACTCAATTGAAATACAGACTTTTGAAATGTTGTGATTGTGCATTTAATAAACAGCATAAATCATAACTGTATGAAATACTTCTATTTTTCTATCATCCTGTTGGTGTTTTTCAAGATATCATGCAGGGAAGCTACTCAATAATTGTTCATCTCTCTATATATTAAGATTAGAGGTGCTTTTTCATAACTGCAGTATATACACTGGAAAGGAAAATTGTTGTTCAGTAAATAAAAGCCAATTAATTGTCATAAATATGTCTGATAAATAGTTAGAAGTGATTAAATAAAGTCAGGATATTTTGCTGTGTTCAACATCAATTTTACTTGAAGTATTTTCTAAATCTTTTGCACTAGACCAGAATAATGGTGTGAATGTTCAAGTCTATTTTGAAAGGAGTGACTGTGCTAAACTATGGTTATCTCTCCCTTAAGTCATCTTTAGAAAAAACCTAACAACAAGTTGTCTGCAGAGAGGCCTATAAGAAAGGGTGTGAGTATGAATAGAAGAAACAGAGGTAGACTACAGTAAGAGAAATGAAGATTTCAATACAGTATTTCATGATATTTTCAGGGAAGAATGACAGTGGACAGAATATTGTAAAGACTTGTACATAGGACCGTAAAGCACCAATGGCAGGTAATCCTGCCAGAGTTAAAGATGCATCATTTCCATTAGAACCCTTGTTTCTAGAGTTTTTCATGTCAGTTGTAAAAATTCACTCCCAACATAAATTTATCAGAAAGTGTAAATAGGTGACTAATTGTGTGTGGTGATGGTGGTGTGGTGGAGTTAGGTGTTTACATATTATTTTAAAATATTAGTTCTTTCAATTTATAGTGAGAACAGAACAAATGTATTTGTGATCAGAATCTCTCAAGTGGCTCCCTGCACTATTGACATGGTTTAATGTTCAAAACAGATTTGTAGGTATGTATTAAAGGGACTAACTGAACAAGTATGGGGAAACTAACATAATGATCTGTCACCTATGTTTAAAACAAAATTAATGATGAACTTTTTAAAATATTTTGAAATGTGTAGCTATGTTTCACTCACTGCCACTTTCTGCTCAGGCCTGGAATTGAAAGTGCTGGCAAGCACATGGGAAAACCTTTTAGTACAAGTCTTTTGTTGTCCTGCCCTTTGTATAGTCATTTGCACTAGTGTAAATGATAACACAAGGTACAGGACAGGAGACAGACAAGCCCAATATTTCCAGCCAAATTTTGCTGCCTAAAGAGATCCAAATAGTTTATATAAGTTTCAAGTAAGCAAATGAACATCTAGAATTGCATTCTTTCTGGACCTGCTGAGGGCTGCTCATTATTTATTAGCTCCGTGATATAAAGTAATTCGTGAAAATATATATTTGAAATGGCCAAAACTTTAATGTTTATTTATCATGCCCTTTGTACTGCACATTTTCTGGTCAAATTTAATTATTTTTTTCAGTATCATGATCACATATTTACATGTTGCAGTTTTAGGTACTAATTGTATTGATACCTTTACTTACAGCAATCCTGTCCCAATACATAGTTAAACTAACTCCCTCAATATAACACAATAAAATCTTAAATTATTGTTAGCAGAAATACCATATCAAAATAAACAAAAAGGCAGCCAGAGATTAATTTGGCAGCACAGTAACAATCGTGGTGCACCTTTTGTATCATGATGTGGTTAATCAGTTTGCAGGTAGTCTATAGAATTAGGTTACCTAGCCCAAATATCCAACACCCAATAGATTTCAAACTGTATTACGTTGGTTAGGAGTGAATGAGGAAACCAAATGCTCTGGCTGAAAAAGGCAAATAGAGGATTGGCAGCTAGAGTTGAGATAGAAACTGGGGAGCATGAGCAGGGAATTGGGATTTGTGGTTTCCATGAATGGATCTTTCTTATTAAGTGCTCTGGGCTGAAAATGTTGTGGGTATATTTTGTACATCTTATTCCTTATACGCAGTCCTGAAGCTCATCTTGAATGGCCTCCAAATAATTTGCCATGATTACCTCCATAAGCAAAGGATTCCATTTTCAGTTGTCCCTGTCCTTAATGGATTTTCTCTTCATTTTCCAAGTTGAATTCATCCTTCCCCACCCACCTTTTCTTTTCTGTTTTAATGCATTATTTATTTCTAATGTCCAGTGTAAGCAGACCATTTCCTTCAGACAGAATTGCCTTTCAATATTAATGGGATGATGATCCTCATCTCAGAGATCATTGGTCTAGTCAGTCCCTCAGTTTAATGGCAAGTACAGAAGGAGGGGAGGGGAAGCTAATAAACCCTATTCGCCAAAGGAGACTAGCCTGCATGAAAAATGGGATGATTTGCAGATACGCTTGGGTGTAAAGTGTGGCCAGTTCAGTATGATGTGTGCACCAAGTTGGGGCACCCACAGAAAAGGGGCATGGAAACCATAAATAGGAGGGCCTGACCAAATGTCAGAAGGCAGCACCACAGGCTGCTACTTACTCACCCCTACCCACTGTGGGTTTCACAGGCAACAGAAGAATCATAAAATATATGAGCCAGGGTCAACTGCCAAGTACCGACATAATGAAAGCTGCTAGCCATACCTGAGGTATCTGGATTATGGCCTGTTGCTTTATGCTGTATATTTGTCATGGGTGACAACGGCGAGGTTGCCATAAAATGGGCTGTTGGGTACTTGCAATACAATATTTAATTATTATATCCCTCTCTGATGTGCCCAGCTTGCTAACTCCCTTGTGTGGCAGACGGCCATTCTGGACACTGGCTCAGGTTCGCTTTGTTGGCTTCCTTTTTTCCACAGCTCTGCACTTACAAGGTTGCACAGTTTTGGCCCAACCCCGCCTTCTGCAATGACTATTCCATTCCTTGGTCCACTTTACTAGATTACTGAATAATTGCTTTGATTTGTAGGAGGAAAGTTGCTACCCGCCGCCATGTATGCAGGTGCTTTTTATTTACAGCCTCTTCTCTAACACATTACCGGAGCGCAAAACACAAACCCGATATTCAGTGACTCTGCGTTTGCCTTTCTTCACTCTTGGCGGTTGATTTTGCGTCTTGGATGAGAAAACCTAAAGTATATAGATAGATGGAGAGCAAAAGAGAGGACAGGTATCAGCTGCAAGACATGACCCCATTTTATGGGCGTTTCTTCTTGCAATTTTAAGCTAGCTTTTCTGCTGGAGCGATCCCTCCTCCCCTTATTCAGGCGAAGTCAGTTAATTCCTTTAGCCTTTCCTCCTAATACATATTTTCAACTCCAGTATAGTTAAATAGGAATCCCTGTGTTTTTGTGGGCTTGCCTTATAGTCTTCAGTTCCATTTGCTGTAATTTTTATGGTATAACTATCACTATATGGAACAAAGGGGGCAGGTGAGATACTAGGAACTCTCCTAGACTGGTGGTTCTCAACCTGTGATCCATGGACGCCCAATTAGGTCTAAAGAGTCCTCAGAAGACTTCGACTGAAAACGGACTGAACACAATTCAACTATATATACAGACAATAGATTTCCAAAGGGGTCTTCACCTTCTTCAAAATTTCGAAGAGTCTTCAAACGAAAAAAAAAAAGTTGAAAACCGCAATCCTAGACTCTCCTGTTCTGGTTTCTTGTGTAGCTGGGCAAGAGTAAATTGCGAAGAGAGCAATGAGAAGAGAGGACTATCACAGTGACTGTTGGGCAGGCTGATGTCCTTAGCCATGTATGATAGCTGCCTTCCGGAAGTCCAGGCGCATGCCTAGTGCAACTGTTTGCAGAATTCGGCCCATTATTATCGTTATTGTTCTCCTATCCACGTGGTAGTTGCTGGCTTGTTGACAGTCAAATCAAGTGGCGCTCAAAGCAAGGAGGCATAAGAACTGAAATCTGCAGAGCCTTCTAGAAAACGCAATGGGGCGAGGTCACCTCAGAAAGGGAGCGGCAAGGGCTCGGTTCAGATGTGCCCCTTTGAAACCACTTCAAAAAGATGCTGAAGTAGCACGAACGATATATTGCTCCAGGCGAGCTCCATTTCCGCTTCCAGTTCAGAGACAGACGACACACAGAGGCGGAGGAATGTGCCCGGAATGGAGCATTTTACTCGCTACAACCGTTGCTTTCACTGGCTCTTCCTGTCCCCACTGCTGTGATTGTAATGGGACTTCTGCTGCCTCTTCGCCCCCTTCTGCGGCGTCCCAACCACTTCCTAGGCCACTTACTGTTCGCTTTCCATTGCCCTGTACACCCGTGAGCATCCCCTCAGCCCAACGCTGTGTACCTCTGGTCTCCTACCTCCACACGATCAGTTGCCACTGGCTTCTCTCATTCCTTGATATAAGTGGACCTATCTTCTGCGCAGATGCTTTGGTTCACTGCATCGCCCCTGCTTATTTTTAACCTTTTGCTGCTGCCTCTCTGTGGTTTTCTGTTCCACCTGGGAAAATAGCCCTATGAGATTAGGCTGAGATGATATTTTACCGCAGACTTTCGCTGGATTCTCTGATATCTACTTTAAGTACAGGATGTTTTCCGGCTCGGACATGTTCTCCCTTTGGTCCGCCCGTGAACTTCCTAACCATGTCAGTGGGCGATCAGCGGATACATGCGTTTTCTTCTGAAGCGCTTAGTTTTGTGTTAAACCCTAACCCTTACACCGCGCTCCCGCGAACACCCTGCTGCGATTTGGCAAAGTTCCTCGGACTGCGCCGGCGCGAGGAATTCTCCGTGCAGTTATTGGCTGGGACTCTGTGTGCCGCTGTTGACCAATGAAGTAGCTGGGGATCTGGCGGCCCTTCCGGCTGTGAACCGGGATGAGGCATAGAGAGTGAGAGCCGGGACTGAGCGAGCGCTGTGCCGGAAAGCAATGCCCCAGTCTCAGCCACACAGCCCAGTCCCGGCACTTCCCGGGACGCAGCATGAAGGGACGAGCTGAGGATTTTTAAGGGAACCAGACCGTGCAAACGCCTGCTTAAGGAGCTGGGAAATGAAACGCGCTGCTGGACGGAGCCGCTGGGTAACTGAATGGCAAGTACTTAGTCTGTTGTTTTTGTCTGGCGTTTCGGAGTGGGCTTCCGCAGCCATTCGCTATGCTATACCCGAGGAAACGCAAAAAGGCTCCTCGGTGGGGAACGTGGTAGCCGATCTGGGCTTGGAGCTCCAGCGGCTGTCTGCTCGCAGGCTCCGGGTGGTGTCTGGAGGCAGCAAGAAGTACTTTGAGGCAGACCTGAAGAGCGGGCTGGTGTTTGTGAACGAGCGGATAGACCGGGAGGAACTGTGCGGGGCCCTCTCTCCGTGCACCTTGAGCTTTGAGATCGTGGTCGAGAACCCACTGGAGTTATACAGCGCTGCCGTGGAGATCCAGGACATCAATGACAACGACCCAGCTTTCCCCTCCAGCCGAATGAGGCTGGAAGTCAGTGAGTCCGTGGCGCCTGGAGCGCGCTTCCCACTAGAGAGCGCGCAGGACCCAGATGTGGGGAGTAACTCTTTGCAAACCTACCAGCTCAGCGCCAACCAGCATTTTGTGTTAAACGTGAAGACGCGGGGGGATGGCAGCAAATATGCGGAACTGGTGCTGGAAAAGGAGTTAGACAGGGAGGAGAAACCAGAACTGCAGCTGGTCCTCACAGCACTGGATGGGGGGAGCCCTCCCAGATCTGCCAGTGTGCACATCCAGATCGATGTTCTGGACGCTAATGATAATGTGCCGGTGTTTAACCAGAGCACCTACCGGGCTAGTGTGAGGGAGAACACCCAGATAGACACTCTGGTGGTCAAAACCAGCGCTTTTGATTTGGATGAAGGGCCCAATGGAGATATAGTTTACTCCTTCAGTAGTCACACCCCTGCCAAAGTGGGAGAGCTCTTCGCACTGGACTCTGCTACTGGAGAGCTGAGGGTCAAAGGGCACCTGGATTACGAAGAAACGGTTTTTTATGAGATTTACATACAAGCTAAAGACAAGGGCCCTAATCCTGGAGTAGCTCATTGCAAAGTACTGGTGGAAATCATTGATGTAAATGACAACGCGCCCGAGATCACCGTGACATCGGTATACAGCCCGGTCCCTGAAGACGCCGCCCCAGGGACCGTGATAGCTTTGCTGAGCGTAACTGACCTGGATTCTGGAGATAATGGCCTGGTGAATTGCTTTATGTCCACTGGCATCCCTTTCACTCTCAGCTCCTCCCTTAAAAATTACTACACATTGAAAACCAAAGCAGCTCTGGACCGGGAACTTGTGTCCGAGTATAACATCACCATCACAGCCCGGGACTCGGGATCGCCTTCGCTGTGGGCGGAAAACCAGATACTAGTGCAAGTGGCAGATATCAACGACAACCCCCCCAAATCTCCCCAGCTCTCCTACGACGTGTATGTGGCGGAAAACAACCTCCCCGGCACCCCAATATTTAACGTAAGCGCCTCGGATCCAGACCTCAACCAGAACTCTCGGCTCTGCTTCTCCATCCTGGAAAACAGCCCCCCGGGCAGTGCAGTCGGCAGGTATTTCTCTATCAGTCCGGAGAACGGCACCATTTTCGTCCTGCTCTCCCTGGACCACGAAGCCAGGATGGAGTTCAGAATGACAGTGCACGTCCGCGATGGCGGCACCCCGGCCCTCGCCACCAACCTCACGGTCACGGTGTTTGTGACGGACCTGAATGACAACGCGCCCAGAGTTCTCTACCCGCCTCCAAACGCCAGCTCCTTCCACCTCGAGATGATCTCGCCGACAGTCAGCGCCGGGCACACGGTCACCAAGCTCGTGGCCTGGGATCCGGATTCTGGATACAACGCTTGGCTCTCCTACATCCTTCTTCAGGCCACCGACACCAGCCTCTTCTCAGTGGGGCTGCACAGCGGGGAGATCAGCACAGCTCGGCAGCTGCTGGAGGACGAGGCTCCTAAGCACACTTTGGTCATCTTGGTCAAAGACACCGGGGAGCCAGCCTTGTCCTCTAGCGCCACACTCACAATATCCGTAGTGGAGACGCCTGAGGAGGCCCTGAGGGACCGAGGTGTGGTCACCGAGGTGTCCACACACGACAAAAAGAAGCAATTGACTTTCTATTTGATCCTGGCCGTGATCTTGGTCTCCGTGGCCTTCTTCGTCACCATGATCGGGGTGGGCATTTTCAAAGTTTACAAATGGAGGCAATCGAAGATGTTCAGCTCCTCCAGGAGCTCTCTTTACAGAACGCCGGGACCTTTCACCCACATAGACGCTGTCCGCCGCGGATTCGTGCCTCCGAACTTCTACCAGCAGGTGTATCTTACCACGGACTCCCGCCAGAGCGACCTTCTGTGCAAAAGGCCCTTCCCGCCCAGTCCCGCTGGGAGCCAGCAGAACACTGTGAAAAACTGCGAGCCCGGCTTGTATCATCAGATAGTCGGCACAAGTGGCAGGGGTCCCGCTCCCGGCGAGGTAATGTACTCCTCTCACCTGTATTTGGGAATGTGCTCTCGGCTCCAACTAGTTACACGCCAAACCATTGCTTTTCCTGTAGCCCTCAGTCCACTGTGTTCCTCTGTGCTGCATCGGCATGTTGTGAGCTGTTACTGAAGAGCAGGAAGAACGGATCCCTACCGTTTTCCTGTGATTTGTATGGTCTCTAGTTTAGGTTTTTGTTTGGGTAAAGGGATCTGGGGATATCTCTCATTAAAGTAATCACATTGACCAATGTATATTTAATTAAATCTTCTGCCTCGAGACCGTGGAATCGCTGCAGTGTGGGAGCAGTAATGGGACTTTATACAAATTAGTAGTTGAAGTCTTGGTTTTTGAGGCGCAAGTGTAACCCTCAGAGGCTGCTAAAGTTAATCTAAGGCCCACTGTGACTTTTCCTCGGCTAATCTATTTTAGCTGTATTTATTTTACTTTATAATAAGACTGTGGAGCGAGGGGTTTACTCTGCACCTTTGAGAGGGACTCAAATACCTTGTACTGGAGGCGAATGGCTTTCCCTATCACTAGCCAAGTGTTTAGGGCTCATAGTTGTGTAAAGCGCTGAACTTTCTCAACTTTCACTATGGTCAGTGGGAAATAAGGGCAGTCCTCACTCTGCAGATTTGCGGACAGTATTAGAGTCTCTCGGTGTGGTTCTGAATCAATAAAGTTGGTAAGTGAGAACTGGGGTGACCCGGAGTCAGGGAAAGAAGCTTTTGGTTCTTTTACTTTAGAGTATCTCATTGTCATGGTGTAGTATTACAACCTCATTATTTCTGTTTTAATTGCACCTATTCTCGTAAGGATCAGGCTATTTTAATTTTGTGTGAAGATTTCATCTGAAAAAATATGACTCTTAAAACAAGTAGCGTTCCTTAGAAACTTACTCTTGGTGCAGTCGCTGGTTATGTAAGAAATTAATGCTATATCATAAGTGTTCCTAGTCGTTTTTTTCTTTTATGCTATTATAATGGTTTGAGAATGGACTTTTAAGTACACTAAATACCAGCTATTTCACACTACCATAACCTGTGATTGTATTTTAACACGTAATGACAGAGAAGCAGTGACTATCTGGTTATGATATAATATTTCGCTGCCTTTCTCGTTTTTTCATGCAATTTTATTTTCCCCATAAATAGGTCAAGGGTGTAGCATTTGCCTTTGACTATCCTTTGTGTATATGATAGGCTGGGATTATATATTTCAGTTGTTTTCAGCATTTGAAGGAGTTGGATAGGGTTTTGCTGTAGACCGGGTGGAATGAGAAGTCAAGAATTACATCCACCTGCTTTGGGTTTATTAAATTCTTGAAATAGTATTTATTTTTCACCTCAGTAAGCAACAAATTGGCAGAAGCTTGAGTGTTGTAGTTTATCTCTGTTGTTCTTACTAACTGATGTTGTGCAGTCATAATAACATAGGGGCGTTCAGTTCCATGTAAGTGTTTGATCATGAGGAATAAGACAATGTGGTAAATCCCTGAACTGATGAGAGTTTAGGGTTTCTGTAGCTGGTGTTATATATAATTTGTGAGACATATACCTTAATGCACATATGTTTTCTACACAAGAGCACAAGAATATTGAAAAGGATAGGGTGGGAAATACTGTATTTTGTAGTCTTGGAGGCAAGGAGCAGGAAATAATATACATATGTAAAAGCTTTGAAAAATTAACCTTGTCGCTTTAAGAACGTCTCTGCTGTGGCTATTGGCTGAGCCCCTGTGGCGCTGTCTGCCAATGAGGTGCTGAAATTAGAGTGAATCAACTCTACTACGCCAGAAAATACAGCGTAACCCTTATAGCGCTCGCCAAGCAAAGGCAGAGAAAGCAGGAACAGAGAGAGAAACCTCGCTCTGCCTGCTGCAGATTAGATTTTTCGGGTATCATTATCAAAGATCTGCACCCTCGGCCAGGCCAGCTCGCGTGTCCAGCAGCCAGCGGCGGAAATGGGCTACTGAAGCCAAGGCAATAAGTGGAAAGGGAAAGTAGTTTCTCCCTTTTTTGTCTCGCCATTTGGATTTAATTTCTGGACAGATTCGCTATTCTGCCCCAGAGGAATCCCGGCAGGGCGCCTTTGTGGCAATATAGCAGCAGATGTGATGCTGGATATTTGTTCTTTGTCAGCTCTCAGGCTGCAAGAAGCAAACCAGCAACATTCCCGAGTGGATCTAGGATCTAAAGTTGGCATCCAAGCTAGAGATGGGCGGGCGCCGGCCCTGGAAGAGCTGCAGGTTCAGGTGGACATCGTGACTGTCAGTGACAACGCCCGGAGACCGTACTGACCTCGGTGCTGGGCTCCATCTCAGAGAACGCGGAGCTGGGGACCTGGCAGCGCTCAACGCCGTCCGGGATCTGGATTCGGGGCGAATGGAAAAGTGATTCTCTAGATCCCCGAGCACCTGCCCTTCAGACTGAGATCCTTCTTCAGAAACCTGGTCTCCTGGGTCACTGCAGCTCCCCTGGACAGGGAGGAATGTCCCGGCTACGTAAACCCGACTCCGGATCGCCGCCTCTTTCGGCCCAAAGGGCCATCGCGCTAAACCTGTCCGACGTGAACAACAATCCGCCCGCCTTCCCCAAATCTTCCTGCGCGGTGTTTGTGAGGGGGAACAACGCCCCGGTGCCCTGCTGTTCTCTCCGTCTGCATCTGACCCAGACTCCCTCCTTTCCTACTCATTGGTGGATACCCAGCGACAGGAAGTGCCCGTCTCCTCATACATTTCCATCAACTCCCAGACGGGCAGCGTGCACGGCCTCCCCTCCTTTGACCACGAACAAAAGCAAACTCTCCCGTTCCAGGTGCAGGCCAGAGACCCGGGGGACCCGTCTCCCTGCAGCAGCGCCTCTGGTCACCTCTTCATTCTGGACTTCAGCGACAACGCTCCTGCAGTTATTTACCCGCGGGTCAAACCAGGCTCTGTATTTCCGCAAACCCTCCATCCTTCAGCCGATGCTGGTCACCTAGTGACCAAGGTGGCGTCTGTGGACTCAGATTAGGGCTCAAACGCCTGGCTTTCGTATCAAATTCCCAACGCCACAGATCCTGGCCTGTTTGCGGTATCCCCTTAATCGTGGGGAAGAGAACCGCCCGCGCAATTCACGGAGATATTTTGCCCCAAAAGTTTATCGTCCTCGTCAAAGACAATGGGGATCCTCCTCTGTCAACCTCCCTGACCCTTAACGGTCTCCATAGAAGGCAATTCTAATGACGCCTTCCCTGAATTTAAAGAATTTTCCACAGCGCCAGCGAGCGAGTCCGACTTGACCCTGTACCTGATTCTGTCCTTGGCAGCGATCTCGGTCATCGCCTTTGCCACCTTCCTTGCTCTGCTCTCCAGGTGCTTCAGAGAGAATGCGGTGTGGGATTGCCGCTGCTTGGGAGCGAGCTGCTCATGTATCAGGCAGTCCGGCAGGAGGCGGGACGAAGTCACACGCTCGAGTGGAATTCTCTGCATCCAGCTTGGCGCCGAAGATCCTATTAAATTCATTGAGCTGGGAGGAAATGCCCACATGTCCCAGACTCACAACTGCGGAGCCTTTGTTTCTTCAGCCTCCAGGAGCAACAGCTTCCTGTTGTTGAAACCTTTGAATATGTCACCAGCGGTGACATTTCTCCTCCCCACCTGCCGGACATGAGCCTGGCCAAAGAGGTGAGAAGTGCCACGAGCGAGGTGAGGATGTCAGAAGCCCTGGACCAGAGCGTGTGGATGAGCCTCGCTTCCAATCGAGAGTTAAAGGAGAACGGTGAAGGACAATTATAACCCCTCCCCATTCTTTACAACTTCGTCCTTTACAGGGGTTTAGCGGAACACTCTCTGCGCGATCATCACATAGCACCTTAAAACGAACCAAGAATGAAGGCACGTAAGAGAAACGACCTTTAATTTGGTAATATTTGATATCGCTAATATTAGTGTTAGCTTCTTGATTGACTGACCTGCCCCCATATTGTTAATGGTAAATCTGGCACTGGGAACAAACCGATACCCGCGGACCACGTGAAAATATTTTACAAGCTCTTGGTAAGTTCTTACTTAAAGTTCAGTTCATCAGTTGGGGCGTGCAATCGTCCGCTGTTGGTAAATGGCCTTCTAGCGCCCTTAGCTGCGCTGCCCTTTTAAGAGCCCCCACCTCCCGCGCAGCCTATAGGCGAAGGGTGGGTGATTCTCTTCCACCAATCAGACGTTGCCGTGGCTGCGGTGATCGAGTCTTCTCTGACTGACAACGGGACGGCCCCTCCCCCTCGCTCCTGGGCCAGGCAGGGCGCCGCTGTGCTGCTGCTCTGCGGGGAAACCCGGGAGCGCCGAGGCCGCTGCGCCGCTCTGCTTGCTCCGGGGGTCTGAAAGCCACATCCGGCTGCTGCTCCCAGCGAGCGGCCTCCTGGGCTGTGCCGTCACGGAGCGGAGAGAGCTCCAGGAAGGGGAAAGGGCAGGGCGGCTTCCCCTGGCTTGGGCTGCACTAGGCGCTCAGCGGAGGGAAGGGAGGGGGGTCCTGCAGTGGCAAATCGACGCTTTGTTTTTGGTTTCCGTCCTGCTGCGGGGCGGCTGGCAGGCGGCACAGATCTGTTACTCTATCCTGGGGCTTTGGCTGGGGATGTGACTAAGGACTGGCTCTGGATGCTGCCCGCCCGACAGCTGCAGATCCTGCCAGGCTTGGCTCAGAGGCGCTTCTGAGCGGAAGCGCAGAGCAGCGTCTCGGTGGTGGAGGAGCAGATAGACCCAGAGCGGCTCTGCGGCTCCCCGCCCGCGTTCTCCGCTGTACCTGAAGCTCCTGCTGGCCACGCGGCTGCCTCCCACCGCGTGGAAGTGGAGGTTCTCGATGGCGTTCCTCACTGGCGTCACCCCCGCGGAGACTGCCGAAGCCTTGGGCATTGGAGGCAACTCGGCCAGCAGCTGCCGGCTGAGCCCGTCTGGCTGTTTCCCCTGGAGTGTGAAGAATCATAAAGACAGCAGCAAACACCCCGAACTGGCTTTGGAGAAAGCTCTAGGCAGGGAGCAGCGGGAGCTTCCCCGCCTGGTGCTCACAGCCCCGGTTGGTGGGCTTCCTGCTAAATCCGGAGGTGCTCAGAATGCAGTCTCAGACTTGATGCCAACCCGCCCGCCCGCCTTTGATCAGCCTGCATACAAAGTAAGCCTGCTAGAAAATGCTCCGGAGGGAACTATGGTGATTAAATTAAATGCCACTGACAAGGATGAAGGGAAAAATAGTGATGTCACGGTTCCGTTAGCAGCCATACCCGCCAGAAAATCCGGAGGTTGTTTAGCATCCAGAAGACTGGAGATATAGAATCCTGGGGAATGTGGATTATGAAGAGAGCAGTTTAGAAAATCGATGTGAAGGCCCAGGAACCTGCATGGACACCCGTGGAGGTAACTGATGTCACGGACAACGCCCCTAGCTTTAGGGTCACTTCGCTCTCAGCCACGGAGCGAGAGGACACCCCGGGGGGAAGTGCGGTGGCTCTTCTCAGGGTTAGTGACGGTGACTCGGGAAAACGGAGAGATTCAGCTTCAGATCCCCGCAGACACACCCTTCTGGATCGTACCCTCCTTCAAGGACCGCTCCCCCTGGACAGCTGTGGCCGCAGACTCCGGGAAGAAGCTAGGACTGTAGTGCAAACTACAGCTAGCCACAGACACAAGCCTCAATTCAAAGTCTCCACACACAGCAGAGAGAGCAGAACTACCCGAGCTCCCCTTGTACAAGACTCCCCACCTCCACCGTAGAAGATTGTCCTTGTGATCCAGGCCGGTGGGGACCCGCCCGTGTCTACCCCGACCACTGTGATCATGAACACAGAACAGGACCCTGACCGGAGCTCATGAGACTGCAGGAGGTCTAACCTGGAACAGGATGGCCTTTCCTACCTAAGAATGGCTCCTCATTGCTCTGGCAGCAATCTCAGAGCTCTCTGCTATGGCTTGCGTATTTTTAGCCGTGAAGTGCCTTCGAAACGCGAGAGCCAGAGACTCGAGTGCAACTTAGTGCTTATCTACAGGGAAGAAATACCCTGCAGGTGGGGAGACACTTGGATAGGGGTCTTCAGAGCCTGTACGAGAAACTGGAGTTTCTCACTGCTTTTGGGGGAGATTTTCTTTCTCGTTGTTCTCTCCAAAGGTCTTGCCAGGCTCCATTGGCAGAGGGAAGCAATTTCCTGTTTGCAACACCCTTTATTTAGTCACCCGGACATCAACAGCTCAGACACTCTTCTGGCCGGCAATAACCCCAGCAATCTTGCGAGGGGAGAAGTGAGAGACAGTAGCATACAGTAGCTGGGCTGTGAGTTAATGTCTTCGTGTGATGTCCTTAGCATGTTGGTGAATTGCTTTTGAAATTGAATTGCTTGCGATTTGAAAACGTCGATTTACTCTTTGGTTTTGAGTGAGGGGTTAGATTTAATACCGGAGTCCCTGGTGAAGAAGGCGAGATATTTCTGTCAGCTTGCATAGCATTAATGATTGTACAGTTGCCCTTGTACAGCAATCTTAGAAAAGTGCATAGTGGCATTGTGGGTCTCTGCAAATCTGCCTTGTGCCTTAAAAATACACTGAAAGGCCTCAAAACCAGTATGGTCAATGTAAATAGTCTACTCTCGGGGGGGGGGAAGTTAATGATAGCGGTTGTGTTGGGAGACCCTGACGGATCTCTGTCTTGTGTTGAAAGGTGGCAGTGGCTAGGTGTTTAGAAAGTGCTCCGATCTATATGGTTATCCATAAGGTTTCAAAGTGATATTGGGGGTTATTTCGTCAAACGAGTGAAACATTTGATGTGCAGGGGTCATCCCGCTTTAACAACTATCTTTTTCTAGCGTATGAAAACACCGTCCAGCGACCAGAGTTGTGCATTCATCACAGCCCAGGATTTGTCCTTTGTTCAGATGAGATGGGTGACATCTGAAGTCACGATTGTGATTCCTAAAGCAAAATCATGAGGATTTGTGCCTTCTGTGCTTCCACGACGTGCTGTTTCCTTGAGAACAAGAATCTGAGCTGCTAAATTTAGCTGCCAGAACCACTGACTAAAGCTTGTGAAATGTAATTCGGGGGGAGTTGGTCCTTCTGACGCGGGCTTGCGGCGCGCGTTTCTGCAACTTTAAGGGTTTAGGAGGCGTTGTCATTGGCCGGGAACGGATGGAGCTGTCATCCAATGAGGTGCTGATCTAGGCTGTGGGGATCTGCTCTTCCTCTCTCTTTGCCCCCCTCCTTTTCCTCCGGCGCTGAGGCTCTGATTCAGTTCCCCACCCCCCCCCCTCCCCCCCCACTCAGTGACTAACAATCGCTGCTGCAGCCAGGCAAACCCGAGAGCCGTTCAATGAGCCGTGGCGGGGAATATCGGGGATTTTAGAAGCTCGTCTCCAGAGCCCGGTGCCTCCTGTGTGCCGGGACAGGACAAAGATTCTTTCTAGGAGAGGATAGCTCGGAAATGGAGCCCAGAAGCCCCGGGCAGCCCGCTTGGAAATGGCAAGTAGTGAGTTTGTTTTCACTGTGCGGCTGGGGCTGGGTCTCTGGGCAGATTCGTTATTCACTGATGGAGGAGTCGGAGCTGGGAACCGAGGTGGGGAATGTGGCGCAAGACCTAGGCTTAAATGTGGCGGATCTTTCGGGTCGCAGGCTGCGCTTGGGCTCGGAGGAGAGCAGGCGGTACTTCGCGGTGAGCCTGGCCGACGGCGCTCTGCTGGTGAACGAAAAGATAGACCGAGAGAGGCTGTGCGGAGCCAGCGCGGGGTGTGTGTTGCCAGTGCAGGTCGTGACAGAAAACCCCCTGGAGCTCTTCCGCCTGGAGGTGGAGATTCTGGACCTGAATGACAATTCGCCCAGCTTTCCGACCGCCCCTCGCCTGCTGAGGATAGCGGAGTCCGCCACCGTGGCTGCGCGCTTCCCCCTGGAGAGTGCCCAGGACCCGGATGTGGGGACCAACACTGTCAGCGCCTACCGCCTCAGCCCCAGCCCGCACTTCTCACTGCACGTAAAGACTCTTAAGGACGGCAAACTCTTCCCGGAGCTGGTGCTGGAGCAAGCTCTGGACCGAGAGGAGCAACGGGAACACCAGCTGGTACTGACCGCTGTGGACGGGGGAAGTCCTGCCCGCACCGGAACTGCGCAGATAACTGTGGCTGTTGTGGACATCAATGACAACGCACCTGTGTTCGACCACGCTGTCTACAAGGTCAGCGTGATGGAAAACACCCCTGCGGATGCTCTGCTTATTCAGCTCAACGCTACTGACCCTGACGAGGGCCCCAGTGGAGAAATACAATACTCCTTTGGCGTTCACACGTCTGACTCCGTCCGGAAGCTGTTTGTTTTGGATCCTCTCACTGGCGCGATCCGCGTCCAGGGAGCTGTGGATTTCGAGGAATCAGGTTTCTATGAAATCCACGTGAGAGCCAGAGACAAGGGCGTGCCGGAAATGGAAGGACACTGCGTTATCCAGGTGGAAGTAGAAGATCTCAACGACAATTCCCCAGAGGTCCTGCTGACCTCCTTGGTGAATCCAGTGCCAGAAAACACCCCACTGGAGACCGTGGTGGGGCTTTTCAATGTGCGAGACCGAGACTCGGGCGTCAATGGGGAAGTGAGTTTAGGAATATCCCCGAACCTACCGTTCAAAATTAAATCCTTTGAAAACCACTATGCGCTGATCACCCGCGAGCCGCTGGATAGAGAAAGGGTCTCGCAATACCTGATTGAGCTAACTGCCAGAGACGCGGGGTCTCCCTCCCTCACGACGGAGACCACGATACTGCTGAACATTTCGGACGTCAATGACAACCCGCCTCGCTTTTCTCAGACCTTCTACGAGGCCTTCCTGAAGGAGAACAACCCGCCGGGCTCCTTACTGTGCACCGTGTCTGCTTCCGATCCCGACGAAGGAGAAAATGCCCGCCTCACTTACTCTATAGCGGGAAGCGAGATCCAGGATGCGCCTGCCTCTTCCTTCGTCCATATTAACCCGGACAGTGGCAATGTTTACACGCAGCGCACTTTCGACTTCGAGCTGCTGCAGGTGCTGCAAATCCACGTGGCTGTGCAGGACTCTGGGTCTCCCCCTCTCAGCTCCAATGTTACCGTCTATGTCTTTATTGTGGATCAGAACGACAACCCCCCAGCCATTTTGCACCCGCTAATTGGTAGAGAGGGCGCAGCGCCCCAAAGGATACCTCAGTCGGCTCCCGCTGGCTACATGGTCACCAAAGTCACAGCAGTGGATGCAGATTCTGGCCATAACGCCTGGCTCTCCTATTCGCTGCTGCCACAGTCCACAGACCCCTCCTTGTTCCGAGTGGCTCCTCACACGGGAGAAATCCGGACCGCCCGTGCCTTCCAAGACACAGACCTCACCGCGCAGAAAATCGTCGTACTAATCAAGGACAATGGGGACCCAGCTTTGTCCTCCACAGTCACCATTCTGGTTTCCTTGGAAGACAAAGCGTCGGAGGAAAACTCCAAGTCTCGCGATTTCCTTACAAACCCCAAAGATAAATCCGACCTGACTCTCTATCTCATTATTGCGCTGGTGGCAATTTGCATGGTGTCTCTAGTTACTTTCATCGTATTATCTGCAAAGTGCCTTAGGAAAAGAGACAGCGATTCCTCCTGTTGCTGCCTGAGCGAATCGCCCTCTAAAGACTTTTTCAAACACTCCAGCCCTAAGCTTCAGTTGAACACGGACGGCACGTTGAAATACATGGAGGTGACACTCAAGCCCACAGACTCTCAGAGCCAGTGCTATCGGACCTGCTTTTCTCCAGGCTCGGACAGAAGCGACTTCACCTTTATGAGACCTATGAGTTGTCCTCAACCCAGTGCCCTAGCGATGGAAACGGATACTTTCTTGTCTGGGACAAATACGCTGAATGAATCTGGTCAGGTGAGATAGCACTTTTGCCCTTCATTCCTCACAAATGACTTGGTGTCTTGAAGCATACATGATATGTGATCAAAGACAGCAGCCCATGGGATTTGTATCTAGGTATGAACTGTGAAAATGTGCCACAATCATGAAGTGCGCTTTGGCACCCAGAGGTTTTTGTGGTTTGGTTTTTGTAAAATAACACTCGAAATATTTGTATGTAAAGCAGACGCTTCAGACACACTGGTTCTCACACAATGAGCTGTTCATTAGTTTGTGAATCAGAAAATCTTAGTTCCTTTCCTTGCAGGGATTTAGTTCACTAGATTGTGTCTTAAACAATGGAAAGTTTATAACACGCTTATGACAGGAAGGGTGAAAGCAATTAATTACATGAAATTAATCTGGACGCTCTAATGGGGAAAGGGAGGGCCAAGGAGAGGGACATATATTTGTTCTCATTTAAGTAACTTTCAATTCCCAATGAGACCGGCTGCACGTTTTCTGAACCTAATTTAAAGAGTTTCAGTTCATGCAAAATATCAGTGTGTGTTTTCGAGAAAGTGCTTCTATTTTGCAAATAGGTAATACAGATCACACGTCGGCAAGCGTTGATTCTGACACTCCTGCTTAAATCACACTGAGTTCGCTGTGTTTCTCATTGTCTGCTGTGTGCCTGGTATCTCTAGGTTAAAAACTGCAGGTTCCACGGGCCTTTGTTACACAGTAGCAACTTCCGCACATGGATTGGTGCTTGTGTTGCTGTCCTGGGAAGGAGGTTAGTGATTGGATAAAGGGGAAGACACTCTTAGCCAATGAATTAGAGGCTAATATTGGAGATCAGCGCGTACTCCCTCCCCTTCCCCGCCGGAGCTGTATCTGCCTCTTTCAATATGTGCCCAAAACAATGAATGAGAAAGATAAACAGTGACCGCAGACCCCTTTCTCTCGGATACTGTGTTAAAGATCCACAGTGCATCTTCCAGGAGTTTAAGCAGCCACGCTTTCTTTGCTGTGTGCATAGCTTCTCGCTGTGGATTTTAGCAGGATGCTAAAATCAGGAAAGTCTGCCTGGTGCCTGGGACGCCTGTCTTTCTTTTATCTATGTTTGTTTTTGCATAGCTCTTCCGCACAGATCCGTTATACCATCCCAGAGGAACTGACTCGAGGTGCCTTTGTGGGAAATATTGCTAAGGATCTAGGGACAGACGTGGCAAAACTCGCGGCTGCTAATCTGCAGGTTCTTTCTGACTCTGATTCCCAATATTTCTCTGTGAATGTGAACACCGGCATTATAGTGGTCAATGACAGAATTGACAGAGAGCAACTCTGCGGGCAGAACTCCAGGTGCTTCTTGCATCTTAAACTTGCTATTGAAAATCCAGTGGAGTTCTACCGCATTGAAGTGGAAATATTGGATATAAATGATAATCCTCCTGAATTCCCGAGTACCGAGATCGCTTTACAGATCTATGAGCTGGCCTCTCTGGGCGCACGGTTTCCTATCCATCAGGCGCAGGACCCGGACGTGGGCTCTAATACTTTGCAGACCTACCACCTCAGCGCCAATGAGAATTTCAATCTCAACGTGAAGGCACGTACAGACGGCTGCAAATTCCCAGAGCTGGTGCTGGAAAAAGCGCTGGACCGGGAGCACAGAGCTGTCCACCATTTGGTCCTGACAGCTGAGGATGGTGGCTCTCCCCCCATGTCCAGCAAAACACGAATTGCTATCCAGGTTCTAGACGCCAACGACAACCATCCAGTGTTCGACAAACCCTCCTACCACGCGCGCTTGGTGGAAAACTCGCCCTCAGGGACGTTGGTGATTCAACTGAATGCCACCGACGTGGACGAGGGGCCTAACGGAGACGTACGCTACTCCCTCAGCAGCCACAACTCCGAAGCCTTGCGCAGGATATTTGCAATAGACGATCAAACGGGAGAAATCCGAGTGCAAGGGAATGTAGATTTTGAAGAAGCGTCTGTCTATGAGATTGAAGTTGAGGCCAAGGATATGGGCTCCCCCACGATGGAGGAGCATTGCAGCGTCGTTGTAGAGATCACGGATGTGAATGATAATCCTCCGGAGGTGGTCCTCACCTCCTTCTCCAGCTCCGTGAGTGAAGATGCCCCTCCCGGGACTGTAGTCGCTGTGCTACACGTAAAAGACAGAGATTCCGGGGAGCATGGGAAGGTCCAGTGCCATCTGCCCAGGAGCCTTCCCTTCAAACTCCGCAAAGACTTTGAGCAGCAGTATTCCCTGCTCACCAGTGAGCGACTGGACCGCGAGAGCCTCTCCCAGTACAACATCACCATCTCCGCCTGTGACCTGGGCAGCCCGCCTCTCTCCCGATACACCGTTCTCTCCATCACCCTCGCAGACATCAATGACAACGCGCCGCAGTTCCAGAGATCGTTCTATGAAGTCATCGTGACAGAGAACAACCAGGCGGAGAAAATCTTGGTCACGGTGTCTGCGACCGATCCCGATTTGGGCCAGAACTCGCGCCTTTCCTATTCTCTTCTGAGCACCCCGGGGAAAGGCGCAGCTGCGGATCCCTCCACGTACGTCTCCATAAACCCAACAAATGGACACATTTCCGCGAAGTTGCCTTTCGATTATGAGAAAACCCCTTATTTCCAGTTCCAGGTGGAAGTCGCAGATGGCGGCTCTCCAGCTCTCAGCAGCAGGACGGTGGTCCACCTCTTCGTCACAGACCAGAATGACAACGCCCCAGGGCTCCAGTTCCCCTTGGCCGGGAAGGACTCCGTAGCACAGCTCAGGATTCCTCGCTCTACCAGCCCCCACGCCTTAGTAACTAAGATCATAGCGGTGGACCTGGACTCCGGGCCAAACGCCTGGCTCTCCTACCATTTAATGCAGGCAACCGACCTCAGTCTCTTCGGGGTGGCCCTCCGCTCCGGAGAAATCAGGACCACTCGAGCCCTCCAGGAGCAGGATGCTTCCACGCAGGAACTCTTCTTGGTAATCAAAGACTCCGGAGAGCCCCCCATGTCCACCTCTGTCACCCTGGTGGTGTTGCTGGAGGAGGGTGTCCCGGAGGCCTTCAGGGGATTAAAGGCTCACGCGGCGGAAAGTGACCGAGTCCCCAGGTTAACGCTGTATTTAATCATTTCATTAGCGATCCTCTCAGCCGTGTCACTGGCTGGCTTGGTGGGCCTGGGTGCCCGGTGTGTCAGGGGCGATGCATGTGCTGCGGCTGGCTGCCGTGTGAACGCGGACACGCTCCGGGTCCCCCCACACCCTTTGTTCGGACAGGCACAGTACCAGCCCAGCCTGGGGGACGGCATGATCGATGTACAGGTGACCGCCACGGCCCCCCCGGCCCGGGGGTACAGATCCTGCTTTTCTCCCGTCTCGGACATCAGCGAGTTCACGTTCATGAAACCCTCCGTAAGCCTCGGGAACCCCTCGGGCGACAGCCCGGCTGCTCCCAGCCGCACCGCTGAGGTGAGCTCCCCGCCCCTGCTAGGGCAGCGTCCCTAGCCGCCCCCCGCTGTGACCTGCAGCGTGTCTGGCTGGGCCGGTGTGTCCGCAAGGTGCCAGACGCGCCACCAGGCCAGCGCTAAACCGCCGGGCCGGGGAGAGGACAGGGCCGCTCTCTGCCCCCCCCTTCTCTTCCCTTCCCTTCCCCGCCCCCCGCCCGGCTTGTGTGTCAAGTCTCAGCTCGCCCTTGCCAGCCGCCCTCCCCGATGTCGCTGCTCAGCACCTGCTGTTCGGGACCCTTTGCGGTGAGTCCCGGCCAGCGGGCGTGGGGCGCAGTCTGGGTGAGTCCGGGGCAGGGGCCCCGCTGTCGGGAGGAGGGATTGTCACTTGTCAGCGCCCGCCGCCCGCCGACTTTCTGCGTGGCTCTTCGCCAGCCAGCCGCTGAACTGAGCGTTTGCGATCCACTGTCACTGCCCCCCCCCAGCTCCAGCTGCAGCCCTCAGCCCCCCCGGCAGCCGCTGAGCCCTCTCGGGCACCCACCCGGAGAGCCTGAGGACTGGACTTTGGGGGCGTTGAACCGGCGGCGCGAATTGGCGGGCGGCAGCGGCCGGGACAGGAGGGGGGAGGCGGCGCCGAGTGGCTGCAATCACACGCCGCGGAGCTCGGCATGGCCGGGAGACCGAGTTTGCGATGGCAGCTGCTGCTGCTCGGCGCGCTCTCCTTCCTGCCGGACCCGGCTCCGGCCCAGACGCGCTACTCGGTGCCCGAGGACCGCGAGCCAGGCTCCTTTGTGGGGAACCTTGCCAAGGATCTGGGCGTGGATGTGCGGAGCCTCTCGGCCCGCAGCCTCCGGCTGGTCAGCGAGGGCGGCCGCCAGTACTTCCAGGTGAATCTGGCCGACGGGACCCTGCTCGTGAACGAGCCCCTGGACCGGGAAGCGCTGTGCGGTCTGAGCTCCACGTGCTCCCTGCCGCTCCAGCTGGTGCTGGAGAGTCCGCTGCAGCTGCAGCGGGTGGAGGTGGAGATCCTGGACGTCAACGACAACGCGCCGCGGTTCCCGAAGAACGAAGTTTCTTTGGAGATCACCGAAGTAGCTAACCCAGGGACTCGCTTGCCCCTCGAGGTAGCGGAAGACCCGGACATGGGCTCCAACTCCATCTCTACCTATGAACTCAGCGCCAGTGACCATTTTGCCCTGAGCATCCATGTAAGGGGAGATGGCGTTAAAATGCCTGAAATCGTGCTGGAAAAAGCCCTGGACAGAGAGAAGGTGGCTGCCCATCATTTGACCCTCACGGCTCTTGACGGTGGGAATCCGGTTAGATCAGGCACTGCCAGGATCACCGTTCACGTCCTCGATGCCAACGACAACCCCCCAGTGTGTGATCCGCCCATTTCCACCGTTTTTCTAGAAGAAAATGTCCCGGCAGGGACTCTGGTCACGCAGCTAAACGTCACTGACTTGGACGAAGGCCCGAATGGGGAGGTTGAATATTCTTTCAAAACTAGCAATAATGCCCCTGATAAACTCCTCCGCCTCTTTAGCCTGGACCCTCGGACGGGGGAGATCAGAACCAAAGCCCCGCTGGATTACGAGGACTCCAGTGCTTACGAGCTCGCAGTGCGAGCCCGAGACAAGGGCTCCCCTGCCATGGAGGGGCACTGCAGCCTGCGGGTGGAGCTGGTGGATGTGAACGATAACAGCCCGGACATTGTGCTGACCTCCCTGTCCAGCCCCGTGCAGGAAGACGCGCCCCCGGGAACTGTGATCGCGCTAATCGGCGCCAAGGACAGCGACTCCGGGGAAAACGGACAAGTCCATCTGCAGATCAGGAACGACCTCCCCTTTACCCTGGTGAGCTCCTTCCAGGGGCACTACTCCCTGGTCACCGCCGGCCCTCTCGATCGAGAGACGGTTGCAGGGTACAACATCACGATCACGGCCACGGACTCCGGATCCCCTCGGAGGTCCACGCAGAAAACCATCTCCCTCCAAATCTCCGATGTGAACGACAACGTGCCCCGGTTCTCCAGCCCCTCCTACACGGCCCACATCCAGGAGAACACCCTGCCTGGGGCCTCCGTGCTCTCTGTATCCGCCTCTGACCCCGACGTGGGCGGCAACTCCAAGCTTTCCTACGCCTTCGTGGACAGCGGAGCGCAGGCGTTACCGCTCTCGGCCTACTTCCACATCGACCCGCAGAACGGCACCATCTCCACCTGGCGGGCCCTGGACTACGAGCAGGAGAAGGTGTTCCACCTCCCCGTGCGGGTGAAGGACGCGGGGGCCCCTCCCCTGAGCAGCACCACCACGGTGCACGTGTTCGTCCTGGATCAGAATGACAACGCCCCCACCATCGTGTACCCGCCCGTCCCCCGGGACTCCGCCTTCCAGCAAACTGTCCCCTCGGCCGCCCAGCCTGGCTACCTGGTGACCAAGATCGTGGCCGTGGACGCCGACAGCGGCCACAACGCCTGGCTGTCCTACCGGCTCCAGGAGAGCAGCGAGCCGTGCCCGTTCCGGGTGGAGCGCCACTCGGGGGAGATCCGAATCACCGAGGCGCTCCGGGAGTCAGAGGCGCCCCACAGGCTGGTGGTCCAGGTGCGGGACAACGGGACCCCACCCCTGTCAGCCTCGGTGGCGCTAGTCATCTCCCCCGAGGAGAATGCTGCACAAGACTTCGCCAAGGCCTTGGACCTCCCCAGATCGCCTTACAGGGCATCCAGCGTGACTCTGTACCTCATCATCTCCCTGGTCGCCATTTCCCTGGTGTCATGCGTGATGCTAGCAGTCCTGGGCGCCAGGTGCCTCAAGTCGGGCCCTGGAGCTGCGGGCTGGCCCCTCTCACGTTGTTGTAGGAGGCCAGGACGGAAATCGGCATCGAACTTTCCCGGGCGGTTGAATCCGGAAGGTTTCATCAAGTATCTGGATGTGGGCGGAGCTGGCCTGGCGTCCCAGGCGCAGCACTATAAGTCTTGTTTCTCTCCGATGTCTGACCAAGGGGATTTCCTCTTCGTAAAACCCTTCAGTCATTCTACTACCGGGGAGAGCGTGGTCGCCTTTGATCAGGTGGCCAGCGCCTTAGTGAGTCCGTGTGACGGGGTAAGCTGTCCGTGTGTGTCCTGCTGTCCTTTCTGCTTAGTGTAACTGTCCATAAATATCCAGATTCACCACTCTTCTCTTTCAGTCCTTTCAATGCACTTAGTGGCCTCCTGGGGAAAGTGCATTACTTTCACCTGTACAGCAAGGGGGAGGGGAAAGGTCCTGGCTCTGCGCAGTGAAGGAAGGATGCCTGGCTGCGAATAGCATCTAACATTTCAGAACCAAAGCCCTAGACTGAGAGTGACTGGCCTAGGGAACTGCAGTGTTCTCCTCAGATCATTCCTTGTTTACATACTGGAAGCTTTTTAAGCCACACATTGCACAGTGTTGCTGTGGCCTTGTTGGTCCCAGGATATTAAAGAGACAAGGTGGGGGCAGGAATATCTTTTATTGGACCAACTTCTGTTGATCAGAGAGACAAGATTTCTATCTCACACAGAGCACTTCTCTGGGTTAAATTTTAAGTTCTTTGTGTTTAACTCTTACCACTTTATTCTGCAGAACATATGATGCTGGACTTGTAAAGGAGTAGTCTTCCAAACAAAGTTTATCAGTTTTGATCTTTTTGTATTTTGTAGGTGTGTTGCTGAAACTTTTCACTTGGTGGCTAATGTATGTAATGTATATACCTGCAGATCACGCCATGATGACAGTTCTGGCCAACATTTTCAAACTTGGAGGTATAAATATGTAGCCCCATTTTTAGAGGTCCTGGGCACCTGCAGCTCCCACTGAACTGAATGAGATCAGTGGGAGCTCAGTACATCTGAAAATAAGGCTACTTTTATTTAAATGCCTATACATGGATATAAAGGCCTAAATTTGGGCAATCGGGTTTGATCATTTTAGATTCCAGCTCTAAAATTATTTTGTCAGTAACTGTATGTCCTAAAATTGAGACTCACAATTACAGTAACATTTCAGAAAATAGAGGTCTCATTTATAAAATGTTTGTGTGTGTGAATTTGTATTTGTGTGTATATGTGTAAAAATACTTTTTAAAATAGAAATTAAATATATATAGATAGATATACTTTTATATTTGCATACAGCTTGGATGGCAGTGACTATTTGGGAAAGTCTGTAATTACTCTGAGGCTTTTCTTTACCATAATCATTAAAGCTGTAGGTAAATTAGTAATATCACATCTGCTAACTAAAAACTAGGTCAGCTGTATCCCTCTTCCATTTTCCATAGTAATTGTATGTACAAGCAGAATAATCCTGTTCTGCCTTATAAAGCCTAAACTGCTCATTCTCAAGGTACCACAAGAGAAACCTTTACAGTGCTAATGGCACCACAGTATTACTGCAGAGTTAATTAAGAAGATAGCTAGAAGTCTATGATTTTTAGAAGTACTTGTATTTCAGACAGAAAACAGTTCTGCCTTTCAGCTCTCCTTACAAAGACTTAATACATAGAGTTGGTTCATGTGTTTCTTTATTTACAAACTGTCCATTGTCTGATAATGAAACAATGTGGGTGGAAAGTGATACAGGGCTGCTAATCAAGTTCCATAGTGGTCTGTTATGTTTGTAGCCTGTTGTGTCTCCTAAACAAATAATACATTTGGTCATGGAAGGTTAATTTTTTCTACATGGACAGAAAAATACTGTAATGCACCAAGGACACAGTATCCAGTAAAAGATTAATTAAAATATAGAATGTGAAATTAAGACACTTTGCCAGCATTTTTAGAAAGGGAGAAAGGACAAATTAGGAAATTCTGGTAACATTGCAGCTGCAGGCATTAAAACACATCTTTCTCAGTATCAATTAACTATGCTTCTCCCTCAGCTAATTATTTCTGGTTCCACAGAGTTCTTCAGATTAAACTGATGCTCTTATCAGTCTGTTGCATGCTTCGTTTCTTTCACAGCTTCGTTTCTTGAGCTTATTCTGGAAGATTATTCACCAAATTGTTTTGTCATGCTTTTTGGCAATTATCTCGATTCAGAAGTATTCAAAAGGGAGGAGGGTCCGGTTATTGTGTGCCCTTGTTTGTTTGTTTTACGTGGACAGGTATATTTCTGGTTTCTCCATTTAATTTTAAAATTAATCTCTTTCATCTAAATTTTTAGCTTCTAAGCATGGATGGATTTCAAAAGGCAATAATAGAGGCATTAAAATACTTTTCTATTTCCCTTGCAGCAAGCTCAGCCTAACACGGACTGGCGTTTTTCGCAGGCCCAGAGACCTGGAACTAGTGGGTGAGTCATTCACTTTCTGTTCCTCTGCACACATGCTGGCTTTTTTTATTTGTCTTGTTGATTTCATGATTTCAGGGCTGGTAGAATGTGCAAGATTGGTGGCTTGGGAGATGGAGCTTCTCTGTTTATATACAGAATAGAAATAGTCTAAGAAGCAGGGCAAACTTCCTCCACCTCCAGACTCACCCCCACGACCCTATCCCCACCCTGCCTGTGGAGCTCAGACTTGACCTGAAAGGGAATGCTACTGGTCAGAGAAGGGAGTTTAATCTTGTGAGCAATTTAGTCCTTGGCTTCTCTGCTGAAACACCCAAAAAGGGGTCATAGTGGTACCAATTATGTTAGTATTCTTTGTAGAATTGTCTGTCTAGCTCCCCTGTACCTGCCCACTGGAAACTGGAGTGAGGCCTTGTCTGCACACAAACTTACATTGAAATAACAAAATGGGTTTGAATTCATACTTTCTGTTTTTCAGTGCAAGTCTGCACAGGTGGACACCCCTCTTTTGGAATAAGAGCACTGTAATTTGATTTGCTTAAGTCAGTAAAGAATGGCTGAAGCTAAAATCAGACACATTTATTCTAAAATAAAAGTGTTTACACAGAGACTTTTACTAGATGGTTTAATTATTTCAGTGCAAGTTTGCAACAGCTGAAACCTCCAGCTCATTTTACATTGTTGTCAAACCTTGATTACTGTCTGTCCCAGCTGGATTTGAACTACTGATCTATAAGTGAAAGTCTCCATATCAGGATAGCAATCCCTTGAACTTTTGACTCTCTTTAGCATGCTATTTGTTGGTGGTGGTAGTAGTAGGTACTAGTATTATTTTCAAAATTTGGGATATGAGTCTCCCCAGGTGCTAGCAAATAGGACAGGTACTAGACAGGATCAGTGTAACTGAGAAACTTCTGTGGATTCCCCACGGATCAGGGAAACAGACTGAGGAGACAGCTTATCAAAGATGCATGGAACATATAGCCCTTTTGGTTCTCCATCTCAGCACACATCCAACACCCAACTGCCCCTTCCTGTCTTCCAAATGGAGGACTCTCTGAACTACCGCCAGCCCTCCTCACTTATGCCTGTGGATTTCCTACACAGTTTCACACACATTATAGGCTGAGCAGCTGTATCCATTTTACATTTAAACTGTGGGGGCCACCTTTCTGTGTTTGTATAGTACCTGGCACAATAGGCTGCTAGGTGCCACCAAATGCAAATAATAATAATAATTTTAAATCCTCATGTGATCAGAAATGTGAGAGGCAAGTCATGGGCAAATAGGAGTGTGCAGAGAGGGCTGCTTTCTGGGAACAGAGCCAGGCGGGATCATTCATGGTACTTTATACAATGTCCCATGAAAACATGTTATAAAATCAGCCGTCACTAACTAATGTGGCTCTTAATTTCTGAGATTAATCTGGTTAGTCAGAAATAGTCAGGAGACTATCGGTCTAATTTGGTTAATTTAATATTATTTAGTTTTGGATTTATTAAAAATGCACCCATCACAATCTCTAGGCACATGTACATTAATATGAAACACCAACTAACAACAAACACAATTTATATTAAAAAAAAAAAGAAACCAAATCAACCTCCCACTTCCCCATTTCAGATAACTTGGATTGCAGATTTTTATGTTTAAACATTTGAAACAAAATTACGCTTAGACTGCCAGTGCAGGGGTAACACAAGATGCTATGTAGGAAAGTGAGAATGAGATTTCAGGTGGTTTCTTTGCTTCTGGGCCAGTAGAGCAGATGACACAGTGGAAGCAGCACTCTATGCTTAAAAAGGGAAGACATTCTAGTAGCCCTGTGCTAGTAACCCTTTTTGCTGATTCTGTAAAAGTCACCAAGGTGTAGGGATACCCAGATTATCCCCTCCACATTTGCACAATGGGTCAGGTCCTGGCACAGCCTACAGGAATTATTCTTTAGAGGGAGCTTTGATTTGCTTTCCGTTCTGCTTGTTCTTCTAGGCTCAAGTTCAGCAAAGCATTCGGGTTTAAGCACATGCTTAAGTGTTTGCCAAATTGGGCCCCTACTCACAGTCTAGGAGCAAGCCAAATGAGTGCAGCACAGATTACTGCTCCAGTTCAGTCTGTCATTGACTTAGCAATGTTACAATTGCCTCCTCCAGAACTGGACTGTCAACCCCATGCCACATGGAGAGGAAAGAGAAACAGAACTTTGCAATGCAACAACACTTGTTTTTAGTCCTGGAACTGACTGAGATTGGCTGTGTCTAAAGAAAAACTACTGGGGATTATTTTAGAGGTGTTTTCCATTTATTAGTTATATTTTATTCTCTCCTTCTGAACTCTGTGCAGTTGGATTCCTGGCACTAAAGGAGCCTGGCTTTGCAGAGGGAAGAATTTTTTTTAAAGTCCCAATATAACATTTTAATACTCTGAGAAACATTATTAGCTGTATAATTTTCTGTAAAATATATGGCATT
The DNA here is from genome assembly GCA_007922155.1 of Mesoclemmys tuberculata. NCBI lineage: Eukaryota > Metazoa > Chordata > Testudines > Chelidae > Mesoclemmys > Mesoclemmys tuberculata. Next base: position 22,354,918 of record ML675630.1, on the reverse strand, counting down.
TATAGAGTGCATGAAGGCATGGTGTGTCATAAGGATGTTCCTGGCATTTGTGTGGTATGACCTGCATAACTCACTTGTGAATTCATCACTCCTGAATAAAAAGGACATTCTACATTCATGCCAGTAAGAACTTTATTCAACTCCACACCATCAGCTATGTGAATATGATATGCAGATAGGTGGGATTTTCAAAAGCATGTATGTGCATTTGCACACATTCACACACACATGCGCATGCTCGCGCACACACACACACATAGATATTTTCCAAACAGAAACAAAGTTTGTTGACTTAAGATTGCTGGCCTAATGTAACCAGAGTAAAAACTCCATAGCAAGAATACTGCAGTTAATTAAAATGTAAGTGTTAAAAAGTATGCAAATATTCCTTTAAGGTGATGTAGCTATAGATACCATTAGCTTTACCTTTCATCTATTCTCTTTGCAAAAATCAAAATGTGTGAAGATTCACAGTACCACAGACCAATAACAACTTCAGGCTATGTTCACCCCCAGTTCCAGTGAGGGCAAATGCAAACCAAGGGGATTCTTTCCGAGGAGGGATAGGGGGTGGCGCTTCTGTGACAGAAAGGACAGAGTTCCAGACTGGGTTTCATAGACAGTAGCAACTGCTCAGGAGTCCCTGCACCCTGAGATTGCCCTACTCCTGCTGGCTTGTTACAATGAAATGTAGGTTTTGAATGTAAGAAAAATAATGAATAAACCAGATGTGGCGTATGTCAGTTAAAGTATAGAGAGAGCAGAATTTTGGCCATTACATTCTAGAAAACATGCTTTATAGATATGTCTTAATCATGCAGCAATATCAGAAACAAAACAATATAGTCTGGGTAATGAGTAAATAATCTGATCATTAAAATGTGTTACATATATTGGTGATGGTTCCTGGTGAAAGAACAGAGGACCTGGAGCTCAACATCCAGCTCCCAGTGTCTCTGAACTAGAGGGCAAAGGTCAGAGAGAGTGACACATACAGATCAAAATACAGACTTCTCACCTTCCACCCTTCTCTTATAATTGAAACGAAACCATCACACCTGATTGTAACCCTTGAAAATTGGGGAAGATTTAGATCCAAATCAGGACCCCAACTTTTGATTTGAAGTGAAAGTGTTTTAAGTCTTTTAAAACAGTCTTTGTAAACTTGAATATGAGACATGCTGTGTTTATTGATAGTGATAGCATCTGCCCCAGAATTAAGGTTCTTATCAGAAAGTCTAATGTGACTAGGCTTTTTTTCAACTGAATTATGAATTATAGGGGCTTTGACGATCTTTGGGCTCAATTCACGGATGCTGTCTGCTTTGCAGCACTCTTGTTACGCAAAACACCCAAATAGCCAGCTGAACTGAGGCCAGATGGCTCCTACACTACATAAAGCAGCTTTCAGATTGCTCTTATTTATGTCAGGAATCAGGCAAGCCCAAGGATCAGGAGAATGTAAAGGATACTTACAGTCTCTTTTGTCCTTTGCGATTTCTGCTACCTGTGTATGCACATTAAACACACACATACATGCATACTTTGCACAGGCAATAGAACATCTAAAGATTTGAAAATCTATTAAATGTTGGGTAATGTTTGGAAGCAACTGTAATCAGAGTGAAATACATGCCTGTGCTCTCCTACCATGATTACAACCTTGTGCTCTATAATGCAGATTGTGGTGATAGTATCTAGTGTAATGATGCTCGGTAATAATAATAATTAATAATTCATACGAGACATTTCCTAGGAGAGTTACAAAGAGGTTTTGGAACCCCTGTTAAACTTAATGGGGCTGCTTAGCTTCTAGGGTGAATGTTACCGCTTTATCATGTGTTTGAGGGACTGAAACGGGGATGCACTGATTTTTTTAATATTGTCTCCACCATTGCCCAGCAAAGTGTCCATGTGACCAATTTCTGGACAATGTCCCCACTATTGTCTTCTGCCATCATCCCAGCCATTGTATCTTTTGCTCTTTACACCACCAATGTGTTATAAAGAAACAATTCCTGGATCACTACAACAGTCTCATCAGGGAGTCAGACAGTCCCCTTAGACTCTATCTTGCTATCCAGACAAACTGGATTTAGGGATAAATGGTCACTTACACCAAAAAAATCAAACCACATTCAAGTTGCTTCCAGTCTCAAGAGACTAGTCACTTACCCCCCAGATCAGCTGTTACCATAGATTTTACACCAAAAGCAATGCCTGTAACCAATCCCGTAATAAACTATCTAAAGGTTTATTAACTAGGAAAAGGGAATAAGAGGGTTATTTACAGGTTAAAACAAGCAAACATAGGCTTGGTCTACACTGCCACCAGCAGCTGACAGAATACGCAAGCTACGTAATGGAGCTTGCATATCTCCCATTGACTTACTTACATTGCCATACCGTGGCATCTCCACTGGACTGTGTCAGTGGGAGATGCCCTCTGGTCAGCGCAGCCTTATTCCTTTTGGGGAGGTGGATTAATGGTGTCGATTGGAGAGCACTTCTGGAATCGATCCCCAAGACGCTGGCAGGGTAGACATAGATACACAAGTGAGTTACCATCTCCAAAGAGTGATAGAGATGTGGTGATCTGTCAATTCAAAGTGTCTTTCAGGGCAGATCCAGGAGGCAGCCCCCAGGGATCTATCACTTCAGTTTAGAGTCTCTAGTCCTTCAGAGTTCAAACAGCCCAAAAGATGCCGTTTCTTCTTGTTAGGGATTTTTATTCCCTTTCCCCCAGCTCAAAATGATGGGATGAATTTGTGAACATCTCCTCTTTCACAACGGCTTGTCTGGCATCTATGGGCCTTCTTTTGTTTTGCAGGACATGACACCTCCTGTGGCAAACTAGTATTTCACACTTGGTAAAGTTTGTCTCCTGACTCTGGGGGTTTGCAGTTTCAGAGCAAAACACTTTTACAGAGCAAGCACTTAAATATTACCTTACAGAATGGGGCATAGATATTATAAGTGAGATTAGTGCATGAAGCAACAGACAAGCCTTTTGTAGAGTCTAAACACTAAAATCATTCTTATAAGACTAATACCTATTTTGAGCAAAATTAACAGACAGGCGACCTGGTCTGCTTTCCAGCTATGAAGTTGTCAGTTCTTAGCTAATGTCTGCAACCTGGGCAAGAGCACGCATCTCAGTGACAATCCCAAATTCAGGCTGATAAAAACTTTATACCCTTCCCATCCTACCATTACTGGCCAGACAGTTGATGGATGCTAAGGGACTGCCCTTTGTGCTGACATTGAAGTTCAGCAGCTCAGCTCCTTTCAGAGCTGGATGCAAATGTGGTGTGTCCCATTGGAAATCTGAGACTCTCCCATTGCCAGCATTATACAGCTCTAATTATTATCTCTGCAAGGTCACTATCTTAAACTTGTGACTTGTCTAGTACTGAATATTGCCCATTCTGGGTCACGAGCCAGTGTAGTTTGTTTACAGGCATGTTCTATGTGGATGAGAGCTGGGGGTGAGTGGGAATTCCTCATTTAGGGGAGAAAGATGGAAACTGGCAGGTTATTTTTTTAAATGGCAACCATTGGAAGTTTCTCCAGGGTTTGGAATGTCAGAAAGAGTCCAGCACACATGGCTTAGTGGCAAGAGTGGCCACAGGGACATGATGAATTATGGAACCTGGAATGCATTTTATTAATCTTATGGATATCACCAATATACATTACTGGTCACCCAGGTATTGCTGGATATAGTTAAGGTGGCCTGATACTTCCCTTTATAAAACCCTGTTTCTTGCTTATCATTTTGCCCAATTTAAACTATTCAGGCTGACCTCTTCCATGCTTGGTGTTTGCCTCAGGCTGAATTTCTGTGGCAAGTTGCAGCTAAAATGGTGCAGCAGTTTCTGAGAACAAGATTAGCAGAAAATATGTTGTTTTTCCCAAGTTAACAACCAAGAATATTTTCAGAAGCTCTAGGGCCCCCATGCACTGAAACAGGGACTTGAAATTTGGTAGGGAGGTGACCCGCCTGTTGCTCAAATTTGGCAAAGTTAAAAACATCTGAAAATGGAAGTTCACATGTTTCAGCAGAGACTTGTTAGAGTTTGGCAGCTCCGTTCTCTGGAGATTCTATCTGCACTGAGTATGCTCCCTTCACGGAGACAAGGATGGATCAGGACTTTCCCTACAATTTTTCTTCCCAGATTCCAGGCCCAATTTGGGACCAGGCACTGGAACAGAGAGACTGTTTTCTGTGAGCTCTAAATGCCCCTCCCACTGTGCCCAGGCAGTATGGAGGAGGAAGCAACCGACTTAAATGCAGAGGGATAAGAGCTGGTCCTGGGGTAGGGAGAAGAATGGGACAAGGAGCCTGGGGATTGGGTGGCGGAGAACTGGGACTTGGAGCTGGCAGCTGCGGGAAGAGAGAGAAACTGGGACCTGGGCAGGAGTGACTGGGGACTGTGAAACTAGTGGAGAAGGGGAGAGACAGAGATGGCCAAGGAGCTGGGAGGGGGAGACTGGGACTTGAGGAACCAGTTGTGAGGAGGCAACTCGGAGCAAGTGGTAAGTGAGACAGATCAGATGAGGAGCTAGAGTTAGGGGGAGATGAGACTGACTGGACAAGAACCCTGGGGCAGAGCCTGGGACTTGGAGCCCAAGTGGGGACTAGGAGCTGGGGTGGGGAAAGACTGGGACTCAGAGGGGGACCCCCAAGGCAGAAAATGGGACTGGCTGAGCCATAAAACAAGGCAAAGGATGAGAAGTCAGTGAGAGGGGAGGAAGACTGGGCTGAGGAGCCAACGAGCCAGTGGTGGGGAAGCAACAGGACTAAACCAAGGGCAAACTCGGGACAAGGCAGAAGGGGCTAGACGTTGAGGAGGGTAGAAGGATCTGTGACCACTGAAGTTCTCCCCCTCTAGAACGGCGTGTTCTGGGAATGACTCGGGACTGTGTAGTGAAGGAGACTGTTGTCTTAGGACCCCTGCCTCATTTGTTGCAGAAATCAGAAGCTGTGTAAGAGATTGCAGGAAGAGAAAGGATAGTCTCCTGATTAAGGCAATTGAACAAAACCTAGAGAATTGAAATCTATCCCTGCCCCTTCCACAGAGTTCCTATGTGATATTAGAGAGACAAGGTGGGGGAGGGAATATCTTTCATTGGATCAACTTCTCTTGGTGAGAGAGACAAGCTTTTGAGCTTACACAGAGTTCTTCAGGTGTGGGAAACTATACAAGGTGGACTAGATTGTTTAGCACAAGCATTTAATACATATTTTAAGGGCCCATTCAAGATGAAATGGCCCATTAATACCCTGCCAGAATAGGGAGGAAAGGAAGGAAAGGGGAAGGGAAAGCAGCTGAGGGGAGGGGGTTGTTAGTGGGTTACAGATTGTTGTAATAAGTCAGAAATCCAGGTTCTCTATTGAGTCCATGATTTTAGCAGCTAGGAAAGTTATGAATATACGTTTCCAGGCTCATCTTTTGAAAGTCTTGCGCAGGTGTCCTTTGATGATGAGGATTGGTAGCCCAGATATGGAGTGATGGCTTTGTGAAAAGTGTTCACCCGCAGGTGATGTGCTGTTTTTGTCTTTTATCGTTTTCCTGTCTGAGTTCGTTTAAGAACATAATAATTGTCTGGCTTCACCCATATAGTTGCTGTTGGGGCATTCAGTGCACCGGATGTGGCACCTCACTTGTTGTAATGGGCATGTGTAGGATCCATGGATCTTGAAAGGTGTGTTTGGGGGCGGGGTGTTAATCATTGCTAAGGATAAGATTTTATTACGGTTATTTTCAGGAAAAGTCATGGATGGGTCACGGCAATACACAAAAATTCATGGAAGCCCATGACCTGTCTATGACTTTTCCTAAAAATAACAGGCAGCAGCTGGGAGATGCCCAGGGGAAAGGAGGGGGCGCAGTGGCTGGGAGCCGGGGGAAGTACAGAGGCTAGCTGCTTGGAGACTGCAGGATTCCCCAGCTGCCCACTACAGCTGGGGGCAGTGGAGTTTCCCCACCACAGCTGGGAGCTGCCAAGAGTGGCAGAGGGACCCCAGGGCTCTGACATCTCCCAGCTGCCCACAGCTAGGAACTGTGGGGCCCACTGCCTGCATTGGCTTGGGGCTCTTGAGTCCTCCGGTGGTAGCTCAGCACTGTGGGGTCCCGTGCCCGTCAGCTGCCACAGGCGGTGGAAAGATTTCAGAGCTCAGACCACCATAGGTCCCCTCCACTGCCCACACTGTCTTGGGGCTCCAGGGTTCCCCCGCAGTGGCTCAGGGCAGCAGGATTCCCCCTGCTGCCACAGCTGGGGGCAACATGGTTTTCCTGCTGCTTGTGGTGGCTGGGAGCTGCGAGGCTCCCCACAGTGGCTGAGAGCTCGGAGGATCCCTGCCATCCGCTGCTGCTGGTGATGAGGACCCCAGAGCTCTGAGCCATCACAGGTGGCAGAGGGACTCTGGAGCTCCAAGGTTCCCTGTCTTCCCACAGCTCAGAGCCACAGGGTCTCTGCTGCTGGCAGTGGCTCAAAGCCGGGGTCCCACCGCCTGTCTTGGAGGACAGCAGCAGGAATTCCTGCCACCTTTGGTTGCTTGGAGCCACTGCCCAAGCTGCCGGTGATCCCTGCCTCTTGCTCTGGCAGACAGGAGTGGGGCTCATGCAGCCCACCATGGTTGAGAGCTGGGGGGTCCCCTCCACAGCTGAGAGCTGCTGCCCCCCTTGTCACCACCCCGGGACTTTTGCTGTCTGTGGCAGCTGAGAGCTCCAGTCCCCATAGCCCCCAGAAACTGTCTACTCTTGCTCTGCTGTCCCGGGGAATAGCACCCTGCCAGTGATGGAGGAAGAGCAACACAGCCCTGTCAGGTGTTTCAGTTATCTGTCCAGAGGACATGATACATGATATCATCCATATATTTCAGGTATATCACCACAGCTGGCTGGACTCTGAGTAACAATGGCACCTGACTCCATGTGGAGAAATACAAAATATAGTTCAATCACAGGTTTTGAAACTCTCCAAAGCAATAGCTGTTGTTAAATACATGACATACACAGATCACCTGGGATAAACTTTTATCAGCACTTATTTGAAGAGGCAACATGGAATAAGTCAATGAACTAGCAGTCAGGAGACTTGGATTCTCTTCCCAGCTCTGCTTGTTCCCTTGCCCTTTGAATTTACAGATTGTGAACTCTCTTAGGCAGGGTTTGCCTCCTACCAAGTATCTGTACAGTATCCAGCACACAGGGCTCTAATCTTGTCTGAGGCTTCTCTGTGCTACTGTAACAATAGCAACAATTTGGGATGCCTGCATAGCTCACTTGTGTCTTGCTTTACACAGACCACATCATCACGTAGTCAGTAGATTGATAGAGATAACCAGCTTTTGGGATACCCCAGATTTCATGAGACAGTGTAAAAGCAATGTCCCTGGACTTACCTCCTACTAGGGTTTCCTCTGCAAATTACACAATAATTTGCATACTGCAAATGAGCCCTATCTATCTTCTGATAGTTTGCAATGACCAATCCAGCCCTGGATATTAGTGGAGTAATATAGAAAATGGAAGGGGAAGATGGTGTTTTGATTAAGGCATTGGACTTGAACTCAGCAGATTGTGGTTCAACTCCTGGCTGTGACACAGGCTTTCTATGTGACCCAGGGCAAGTTGCTTAGGACCAGTTTTTCAAAGGAATTTAGGTGTCTAAAGATGCAGATAAGTTCCTAGTGAGATTTTTCAAAAGAACCTAGGCACCTAAATCCCACAGGCCTGTAGTCTCTCAGTTCCTCAGCATCCCATCTGTAAAACAAGGATAATAACCCTTTGTCTGTGCTGTTTATTTAGACTCTGATGTCTTTGAGACAGGACCTGTTTGTTGCTATATGTTCGTACACAGATTAGCATAATGAGATCTTGATGTTGGTTAGGGCCTGTAGGTACTTACCCTAAATAAATAAATAATAACATCAACAACTAAAAATTGAATATGAAGCAGATCTTGGGGCTCTAGGAACATTTAACTGAACCCCTTGGGGGAAAAATATGATTGCAAGTCCATGAGCAAACAGTGTTAAACACAGCTGCTGGCCATCTGGCAAACAGCACTGAGAACCATGTTATTCTGTACATAAGAATATAGATTGCAATCCCATTTAACCAAAACTCCTGGTTAATTGAAGTTCAGTTGTATCTTCTGAGACTTTGAGAGCTTTCTGAGTGGTCTGTAGTGCTAACAAGCTACCCGTCTGCCTTCACTGAGTCCTGGGGTTGGATGACCAGACTTTAAATGCTGGCTATCCTCCTTTAGCACCCCTCATTTTCCTGCCCTATGGCTATAGGAAGGTAATGGTAATATACTATTTTCTCCCCTGCCTCTCAGGTTCTTCAGAGCTATTGGGTGATATAACTCCCCTCTGCTCTGGGCTTGTGAACCCAGGACATATATTTTTTCAGCACTGTCAGCTGGCTCCCCCCACTTGATCCAAAACCCTGTTAATCTATAGGCAAATGGTTCCCAAAATTCACTAAGGTGACCCAACAACTGCATTTTGTCTTTTTGTGTGTGCGACCCATCTTTACATATATGCACCCTCCACCTGGATACTGCAAGTCTAATCCTGGTCTGGTGTGGAGGGGAGGTCCCAGGGCAGCAGGGGACAGAGGGGGAGTGAGCCTGACATGCATTCACCCCCAGCTGCAACAGGCTGGGCCTGGCTTTCCATTCTGGGCATTGCAACCTGGCACATGGGATATCAACACCATTCAGATTTCGCCCAGCAGCCTCTCCCTCCATCCCTGGGCCTTCCCTCCGCACCAGGCCAAGAGAAGTGTATATTTGCCTAGGCCAAGACCCAGCAATAGTTTAATCCGGCCCTGGACACGGCAACCCATCTACAACCTTCCCACAACCCACTGGTTGGTGAGGACCCGTCATTTGGGAAACACCACCAAAGGCTTTAGGTATCATCTAAAACCTCATCATGAATGGGGTTATGCAGTGTAATTTATCTGAAATCACCTAAAGGCCTTCCCCTTACATAGCCTTTAGATGGGAATGCAGGGCCCAGTCTTGCAAACATTCTTGCATATAAGTGAGTTTCTTCACTTACATGGACACATTTTCAGGATTGGGCCTATAGGGCTAAATGTTTTAAGGCATTTAGGCACTTAAAGATGCAGATAGGTGCCTAGGAGGTGCCATGGGAGTTAGGCACCTAGGCCTGGATTCATAAAGGCATTTAGACATCTAACTCCCAGACTTAGACACCTAGGTCCAATTTTTGGTGCCACTGAGATCCACAAAACACCTGCTCAGATGCCGCCTAATCTTGTAAGCGCCTAACCTCACTCGGTGCCTCAGTTTTTGTGGTAATTGTTCCCTAGGCATCTATATTTCTGCCTCTCAGCCTGCACAGTTCTGCTCACTCTGGACATCCAGATGCCTATTTCCCACCGAAACCCCAGTGCAATCCATGAATCAGACTCCCCTCCACCTAACCCATCTGCAGGGTCTGATCTGACAGGTGTGCTAAGTAGCTGCCTAAATCCACACGAAATTGCCAGGGAGAGAGAGCGGGACCTCCCTTGTGACCCTTAGCCCAGTAGTTAGAGAGCTCACCTGGGGGAAGGAAGGAAGACCACTGGTTCGATGATAAGTAGTAGGGATTTGACCAAACATCTGCTACTTCTCAGGTGAGTGCTGGAATTATGCGATATTCTTGTTTAGCTCTTCTCAGTCGCTCCTGCTGAAGTTGTTCCACTATAATTAAACGTTAAGTGGGCCAGAGAAAGAAGGAGATTCACGCTGGGGTCCATTGTTCAGAGCACTCACCTGAAAGTATACAGATCCCTCCTCACGTCCCTTCTCCTTGCCAGGTAGAGAGGGGATTCATACTAGTGATCTCCCACATCCAGGGAGAGTGCCCTAACCACCAAGCTACATGTTATAAGGGAGAGCTGCCTCTACCACCCCCCATGCCCGGCTGCTGTGTATGGAGTTTGGTAGCCCTTGATCCGGCCCCACATGACAGTTAAGAGGAGGAGTGTACGTCTTCCCTGGGTTTGTGTATTGCTAATAGAGATAGGTGTCTCCCTGCAGCCTGCCCTAGGCACCTGTCTCTGCTAGAGGGATGGGGCTTAGCACACAGCCCTCTCTTCAGTGTCTCCCAGTGGCTAGTTTAAGTAGCTCCCAGTTTAGGGCTTGTCTGCACAGCTGTGCCACTATAGCACTCAGTGAAGACGCTACCTATGTGACCAGCAGAGCTCTCCCATGCCCTGAGTGATGTAGTTATGTCAACATAAATGGGTGGTATAGACCAGGGCTTAGTATGACTGCTCTTGTGGATCTCATTCTAAGTTGCCTGGCTCTCTCCATTCACTCTATAGTTGCTTAAATCAGACTTTGTGGTTCACAGGGTTGTTCAAGTTATTTTCTAGGCACCTAAAAGTTAGGTGTGGTGAAGCTAAGCATGGCAACACCTAAGTTCCTTTGTGGATCAAGGCCCTACAGAAAAATCCATTAAGCAGCTAGCTACATCTTTAGGCACCTAAACACCTGTAAAATCAAGTCTTTACTGACCACTGCTCTTTAAAATCCAGATACAGACCTTGGAAAATGTCATCTCTAGAGTAGTCCATGAATGGGTGATCTTATAAGAATGAATAGCATTAACTTTTTATACAGAGCCTTGTATTGCTACAAAAATATTTAACAGAATCCCACTGTCTCTGCTGGGCCTTTGGTAACTCTGTTTTTATTTTCTTTTTCTTAGCTCTCAGAATGGAGAAGAAGGTGGAGCTTGGCCAAACAACCAGTTTGACACGGAAATGCTTCAAGCCATGATCCTGGCATCAGCAAATGGTCAGTTTCCTTTAATCACAAGATAATTGCCTCGTTTGTAATGAAACAAACATTTAAAGTGCATGCCATTAGATAGGATTTTTGTATTATCAGTGGTTCAGAGCAACTGACAGGGCTTCCTAAAGTACTTCTTAAGCAAATACCATTTGAATACTGTTGGCCCAAGTATTACCATGGAAAAGAGAGATGAATGGGGAATGACTAACTTATGGTTGGTGTGAGATAGTCATTCAGTTGTGTAGTAAGGGAGGAGGGTAAAGGCTGAAAAACTGTAGCATCCACATTTTTGAGAGAGTGATATTTGGCTTACAAAATGGTGATATGGAATAGAAGAACCTGTATTTGGGGTGTCTCATGCTTTTAAACAAATATGTATGTGTAGTTGTATAGAAAGTCCAATCCTTTGTTTGGACTTGGTTGTGGATAGAAGCTGGACATGGAAACAGAGTATTGGGAACATAGGATTTATTGTGGTCGAGACCTGAGGCTTATCTAGTCCCTCTACGCCTATCCCATTCCTACGTAGGAGGGAAGAAATAACCTGTGTTAGTTGCAGAAGAGAGACGTGGTTTTGGTTTTGGATCAGAGTCAGATTTTTAAACAAGGTAACTCCTTTTTATAGGAGCAATTTTTCACCCATGAAAATTTGTGATCCCAAATATATGTTGGCAGATGGTTCATGACCAGGTTGTACTCACACATCCAAGAATTGTTCTAGCTGGTAGTTCATTTTTGGTGGCAAAATGCAGATACATTTTTAGTGCTGACAGAGGAAGAGAGAGGGCTGAGGCATAACTGAGTATCTGCCTCAGCAGCTTGAAAATATTCTCTTTGCAATTATTCTCATTGTGGGTTGTGTGTGGTTTTGTGTGTGTGTGGTTTTGGGTTTTTTTTTTCCACATTTAACTTCTATTATTATGTGTGAGTGACAGGAAATATAGAAGAGTGTTTGTAGCTCTGTGATCCGGGTGCACTTTTGTTAATGAATCATAATAGGCAAGTTATTTGAATGCAGAATTCAAGATAAAGAGGCTAGCTGTTCTGTATAAAGCCTTTGTTTATAAATACCTTCAAGTCTGTTCCCTTTAAACGTTAAAGATAGAACAAACAGCATAGCCATAAAACATTGAGAAAAATGCTTAGGATGTTTTCTCTCTGCTCTTGGCAGAAAAAGTCTGGGGCTGGGTATTTCAAACTGGTATTTCTTCTTTAGAGAGCTGCTTTAGCCTGAACTTTGTCACCCTGAAAGCCTCTCTGCAGACACTGAACAGCCCAGGCAAACAGCTGCCACAGCCAACTCATATATATTTAAAAGAAAGAAAACAATGTGAAAATGTAGTTCCACTCTGTAAAGCGACTCTGTAAAAATAGCCTTGGAAGGGGGCCCTATGTTTGTCATTTCTCTGTGACTCCAACTAAAATGTCCTCATTTTACAAATTAAATTCTTATTTTTCTAACTGCCTGCCCTGGGATCTAAAAGCCAAATGGGTTCTTTCTATATTGTGTATCAGTTTTCACTTACCTGTGAGGAACGGACCTTACTCTGGCAAAACTCCCAAAATTCCCCCTAACTACATGGTAAACTAGTTCATGGCATTTTTTCCCACTGCCTTGACTGGTGATGCCCTGAATTGATGGGATGTCCTCTCCAGGGTTTTTTCTGTGTTCCTGGGGATGTGTGAAATCTGTTCCATAGAATCATAGAAGATTAGAGTTGGAAGGGACCTCAGGAGGTCATCTAGTCCAACCCCCTGCTCAAAGCAGAACTAACCTCAGCTAAATCATCCCAGCCAGAGTTTTGCCAAGCCACAGCTTAAAAACCTCTAAAGATGGAGATTCCACCACCTCCCTAGGCAACCCATTCCATTGCTTTACCACCTTCCTAGTGAAAAACTTTTTCCTAATATTCAACGTAGACCTCCCCCACTGCAACTTGAGACCATTGTTCCTTGTTCTATCATCTACTACCATTGAGAACAACCTAGCTCCATCCTCCCTGGAACCCCTTTCAGGTAGTTAAAGTCTGCTTTCAAATCCCCCCTCATTCTCTTTTGCAGACTAAACAAGCCTAATTCACTCAACCTCTCCTCATAAGTCTTGTGCTCCAGCCCCCTAATCATTTTTGTTGCTTTCTGCTAGACTCTCTCCAACTTCTCCACATCCTTTTTGTAGTGGAGGGACCAAAACTGGACACAATACTCCAAATGCAGCCTCACCAATGCCGAATAGAGGGGAATAATCACTTCCCGCGATCTGCTGGCAATGCTCCTACTAATGCAGCCCAATATGCTATTAGCCTTCTTGGCAACCAGGGCACACTGCTGACTCAGATCCAGCTTCTTATCTACTGTAACCCCAGGTCCTACTGCAGAACTGCTTCCTAACCCATCGGTCCCCAGTCTGTAGCTGTGCATGGGATTTTTCCATCCTAAGTGCAGTATTCTGCACTTGTCCTTGCTGAACCTCATCAGATTTATTTTGGTCCAATCCTCCAATTAGTCTAGGTCACTCTGTATCCTATCCCTGCCTTCCAGGGTATCTAGCCCTTCCCCCTCCGCCCTCCCAGTTTAGTGTCATCTGCAAACTTGCTGAGGATGCATTCTACCCCATCCTCCAGCTCATTAATGAAGATGTTGAACAAAACCAGCCCCAGGACCGACCCCTGGGGCACTTGTTACCGGCTGCCAGCTAGACATCAAGCCATTGATCACTACCTGTTGAGTCTGATGATCTAGCCAGCTCATAGACTCATAGGTCAGAAGGGACCAATATGATCATCTAGTCTGATCTCCTGCACAAGGCAGGCCACAAAACCCTACTCTCTATCTATTTTATAGTCCATTCATCCAACCCCTACTTCTTTAACTTGCTGATAAGAATACTGTGGGAGACAGTATCAAAAGTTTTGCTAAATTCAAGGTATATCATGTCCACTGCTTTCCCCCCATCCACAGAGCCAGTCACCTCTTCATAGAAAGCAATCAGGTTGGTCAGGCATGACTTGCACTTAGTGAATCCATATTGACTGTTCCTGATCACCTTCCTCTCTTCCAAGTGCCTTAAAATGGATTCCTTGAGGACCTGCTCCATGATTTTTCCAGGGACTGAGGTGAAGCTGACCAGCCTGTAGTTCCCTGGATCCTCTTTCTTTTCTTTCTTGAAGGTGGGCACTATGTTTGCCTTTTTCCAATCATCCGGGACCTCCCCCAGTTGCCCCAAGCTTTCAAAGATAACAGCCAATGGCTCTGAAATCATGCCAGCTAACTCCCTCAGCACCCTCGGATGCACTCCATCTGGCCCCATGGACTTGTGTATGTCCAATCTTTCTAAATAGTCGTGGACCTGTTCCTTCAGCACTGCGGGATGTTCACCTCCTCCCGCTTCTGTGCTGCCCAGTGCAGTAGTCTGGGAGCTGACCTTGTCTGTGAAGACAGATGCAAAAAAGGCATTGAGTAGCTCAGCTTTCTCCACATCCTCTGTCACTAGGTTGCCTCCCCCATTCTGCAAGGGGCCCACACTTTCCCTAATCTTCCATCCATTTGACTGGCAGATTGCTTTCCCTGATGAGCCTGCTCCACTCTGCAGAATGGGAGCTAGTCAGAGGGCTGTGACTGTCTCCTCCCCAATACTCCCAGCTGCACTTTCTGTGTCTTACTGCAAGAGGATGGGGAACAGAAGCCCGGAGACTCTATTCTCACCAGAGTGCAGCGAGACCAGGACTGCTGCTGTGGGAGGCTCTTGCACAGCCACCACATTGATCCAAATCAGCACAGTGCACAAGCATGTGCTTATCTTTAAACACATTAGTAGTTTCATGACTTCAGAATCACTCCTCACGTGCTTAAGTGCTGTGCTGGATGGAGGTCAGTGTGGGGGGAAAGGCTTCTTGCACCCCTCTATGCCTGTGCGCCCATGCAAGAGCCACTCACACTCAAGCCAGAAGGGGAACAGTGATACCTTTCTTACCCCATTTCCCCTGCCTCAGCCTGGGATATCGCAGATACCACTCCACTGAGTGTGAAGAGACAGAGCAGGAGACTGGCCATGGCTTTCCTGGGCCATGCCCTGCAGATCCAGTCTATTTCGGAGTTAACACAGTTAGCAGTGGCATTGAATCCCTTTGGGTCCCATTCAAGGCTGCCAGTGAGCAGCTGCAGGGGACGCAGCCAATAGCAGTAGGGCTTCTCCCAGGGGTGAAGTCATTCCAGTGCAGCTATGCAAAGGTGCAGCTATCACTGAAGCGTGGCTCCTGTCTTTATGGTTCTGGATTGCCTTCCCCATGAATTCTCAGGACTTCAAGGTTGGGAGACCTCATTCTCTGCAAACCCTACAGCTCCCAAACTCCTCCCTCTTCTTGAAGGGAGGCTGCTCCAGAACCTGCAAGATCATCCTCCTGGAGTTCTCCTTCCCCTCTGCTCCCTTTTCATGGGTTTTTCCCTGGGGCAGGCAGCAATCCTGTCCAAACTTTCATCACTTGGAACTCAGATAAGTTCAGTAACCATGCTATTGCTGCTGCTTCTTTCATTTGGCCACTTTGCCAATCATACTGGGAGATCGACAAATCCACATCCAGTAGCCTTTTGATCACATCCGTTCTGTTATTCAGTGACACATAATGGGAGCCCCACATCTCCAGTTCTACTTATGATGGTGAGGCAGGCTAGCCTCCAGCACCCTCTCCCCAGCTGTGTGGGCTCCGCAGGGCTAACCAGAGGGAAGGGTATAAACATGCACCTGCTGTCAGGAAAGGCTGGAGATCTAACTCACTCTTGAGGAAGAAGGTGCCATTTTTTTCTTTTCTGACAACAACAGCGCTTCAGAGACTTTGTCCCTTCTTTTTGTATTTTTCTCTCTCTCCGGCATACGGAGGTTTAGGCTGGGGGTGAGGGCAGGAAGGGAAAAGCTAATCCAACCACCAGTCCCTTACTCGTGGCGCTGTGACATCTCCATGTGGACTGAGCTTTGTTTGCCAGTGGAAATGCTTCCATTTGCACACTCACTTTAAAGGGCCTCAAATTCTTCAGCAGTTTGAAAAGTCAGGGCTTCTAAGAGTCTGAAGAGGTTTACCCTTTTGCAGATAGAGGAATACCCATGATCCTTCTTAAAGCAGGGGTTCTCAAGCTTTTTTTGCTGGGACCCCTTTGGAAAATACATCAGGCTGTGAAGACCACCCCCCAAAAAAGGATAACCCCCTATGCCGTGCCACCCTTACCGGCATGCATGGGAGCAGCTCGCGACCGCCCCCCCTCTGTTATAACCTCGCAACCCCCTGAGGGGTCACGACCCCCAGTTTGAGAACCCCTGGACTAAAGGTTAGCTACTTGATGGCATCTAATTCTAGGGACTCTCCTTTTAAAATATTTTAGCTAAAATCTAAATTGATACAATCCAATGTGTAGAAGAAGAAAAATCTGCTTTGGTTGTCATGGTAGAAGTGGCCGAGGATGGTCCTGCCTGGATTTTCAGACCCCACCTGTCCGCAAGCTGGGGCCTGGCTTTCTAAGCTATACTATACACTGTTAAATAAAGGTCTCTATATTTGGTTCCCTGAAAGCCCCAACAGCAGCCGCAGTGTCGAGTGCTCAAGTGATAAGCTCCCTAAAGCGTGTTGTCTTAGCCAGAGATGAGCTCAGTTTGTAAGAGAAACAGAGACAGGAGCTGGTTATTTTTGTCTAATCGAAGATCCTGGATAATTGAATTTATTTTCCTCAGATCACTTTGACCATGAGACAATTTACAATTGGAGACCATTTCCCATAAGTGACAGTATAATGGGAGGTTACCTTAAAGGAGCATCAGGGAATATGAAACTATATAGACAGCCTAATATGTATGTGTCTGTGCAACATTATTCAGACCTGCAGCAGGCTTGAACTGGTATTGATAAACACTGAGTAAGACTTGTTACCAGCCAGGAGGAGTTGAAACTCCCTTATTGCAGAAAAGCAGCTTAGTGCTGAATGACACATATCTGTTCTCTTGTTCCACAGTAATTTAGGGTTCCCTAGAAACAGCACATTGAGCTCACTGGTGATTCTTAGACTGGGCAAACTGGCTCATCTGGCAGCCTGTGAACATCACAGATACTTTCCTCACTGGAAACCATGCTGGCTCCTGATGTTTATTTCATCTAGGAAAGCTGTTCTGCATACTGATTTTACAGCCCCTCCCCCTTCTCCTTATTCCACCAGGCCTGCAGTACTTTACACTTTCAAAAGGCAACTGGGATGGCTTCTCTTAGTAACATTATGACACAGAAGTGGGTTGATAGGTCACTAGCAATGATATGATGACTGAGGAGACAGATTGCTGAGTCCATAGTGAATGCTATATTTAAAGTGGTACCGTAAACACGTTCTTAAAGCTGCAAAGCTCCCCCTCTCCGTTCCCCCTGCCTCCCCCCAGCCAGTCTGTCTCCAGCTGAAATGAAGAAGTGGATCAGCACAGAGAAAATTCCCTAACCCCACCCACACTGTTGAATGAAATAAGAACCAAACCGCAAGCTGTTCTCTCATTTGCAGTCAAATCTGAGAATGTCTCTAAAGTGTTTAGTTTACCCATGAACACTTTGAAACACCCTGAAGGATGTGTTAATGAACTGGTGTATTAATTGTTGGTGAGATTAACAGCTACAGGTCTCTGAGTACATTTAAAATGATGAGAAAGTAGAAGACGTTTGAACACTCTCCATGGGGTGAACATAAAACCAAGGAATAAATAGTTAGCTTTGTGGATTAGCAATAAATATAATTAGAATGTATGTGCCTCCCGCCCCTCTACAAACTCTTAAAAGTAATCCTACCCAATTTCAGGAATCAGTTCTAAAAAGAAAAGCAGCCAAGTATCCCAAAACTATAGAGTCCAGCTGGGAAATCAGGAGGTATCATAAACCACAAAAAAGCCTGATGGATTTCACACCAGAGTCCAAAATGGCATTTCCCTGCAGTACATTTTTGTATTTTGCCAAGCCCTTATAAGCGTCCACTAGCAGTTCTTGTGCACTGGCCCTTGGGCCATTGGACTGTGTTCCTCTGACACCTCAGGCCTCTTCTCCTTTTACTGCTAAAAATCAACAAGAAAACCTATTGTTTAGAAGCAACAAATGAAACTCTATCTGGTTCAGTGCAAGCATGTCCTAGTATGATGGTACAATGTTACAAGGGAGTAGGGGATCCCCAAGTGGGAGCTGGTTGGGTGCTAGCACTAAGGTCTCCATCACCAATTGATCTTCTTCAATAGCAGAACATATTTTCCTACTAGCTCCTTTGCATATTTTTTTTAAAAAAAACAAGACAAATATTTTAAGTTAAAAGCAGGTTAAAATATAATTTGAAAGAAAGATTAAAGAAGAAGAGAAAACAGTGAGGGTAAAATTCTGGTCAGGACAATTGTATAGTACTCAGTCTTGCTCTATCACCTCCCACTGATCTCTAGTCTCCAAATCAGATCTGTGCTATCGAATGCAAGATCGATAGCTATTCAGGTAGTTCCCAAGCATGATTGATTTAAGCATAAGTCACCTCATACATACGGGGCTGGTTGATGCTGTAGACCCACTATTAACCCAGTGACCACAGCAATAACCAGGAGAGAGTCAGGGAAGTAGTGTGGCTGTGCTGATTCTATCCCTAGGAGGTTTCTCACCCCAAAACTGACACCATATGTGCATGTGATTCCTGGGATAGTGTGAAGACGGGGCTATTTCAGGGGTATAGATTGCCTTGCTGCTCCAAGGTGTTCTTGAGCTAACAAAGTTCTTCTGCATAGGGGCATTGGAATCACCAGCACCAGTGATGATCAAGCTCTTTCCTTCTGCAGACTGTTAGAAAAAGCCTTCCCCCTAAATACCCGCTTTCCCAGTGCCTGGGTCTCAGAATGTTCCATGGCCAATCGGGAAAGATTCCACAAACAAATGATAACCCATGGGCCACTCTTTGAGACCTTCTGACCTGGATCACTTCTTGTAGATGTCAGAGTCCACGTGCATAGTGACTCCTGTGAGTTAGCCACTCCTTGCAATATTGCAGGAATTCCCTGCTTGCCCGAGTCATCTGTGTGCTCTGTGATCCACAGCCTGCATTACAGAGGCTCTTCCACCTTTTCCCACTTCCCACATCTCTCTCCTGCATTCTATTCTGTAGATCAAGTCAGCATTACAGCATGAAACGAGTGCCCTGCTTTCCTCCTGTGATATCTGTTTGCTCTTTTTCCCTGCAGTGCTACAGGAATCCTTATATTTATCTACTTCCCTCCTGTGCTCTGCTCCCCAGCTCAGAATTATGGCACAGATCTATGAAAGACACCACTGCTTCTCTATTTATTGCATTATGCTCAGCTCCCCAGGACCACTCTGTGCTATTGCATTATAGGAATTCCCTATTACTCCACATATTTTACTCCCCAAATTAGACCCATCCTACAACAATACTGGGGTAAAGGCTTAAAGTGGTTAGAAAGAACTGCTGGATCTGACATTACCCGGTGGTGGAATTTTCTTAATAGTATACTAGCATAATAGTAATGGCTTGAGTAGTTGGTTTCAGTATATTTATAATGCTCTGGTTTCTCTGGATGGGGAAGGGAAGTGTTTTGAATATTAAGCAGCAGATGGATACCAAGATGAAAGATACTGAATTTGTCAGGCAGGGAGTAGAGTGCAACTATGTTAGCCCTTTGAGGCTAGGTAGTGATGGGGCTAGAGCAGCCATGCAGCAGACTCTGATGTGCCACGACCAGACTGGCAAATGGTAGGAGTTCCAAACTTAAGAGTTCAGCAATAAGATCAGATAAGCACATAGGATTTCTTTCCATCATCTTCCCAATGCACTGTCCTGAACATGTAAATGACAGCACCATTACTAATAGCAAAATGTGGCCTGAAAAAAAGCTTTCAAGAACTAGCCTAGGATTGGGATGGTCATATGTTGTGCTCCCCATTTAATCAGGGAGCACCAAATAACTGTTCCGTCTTCAGCAACTGACCTGCGCCTGCCCCCTCTCTTTTTAGAGGTATGTTCTGAGGAGGGAGAAGTGATGATTTTAACTGTTGATAAGTGTTCTTTTGCTTTCCCACCTCCCTGGCCCTGTGCCCTGCTCCCCATTCTTAGATATGCACTACTGGAGCTGCTGCTGCCACCCCCTGTGCCCTCTCTGCTCTATCCCTGAGACCCACACCACACAGGTCTCATACTGCTCTGATAAATAATTACCTTTCGATAATAGAAGGCTCTGATATTTTGGTTTAGAAAGTGACCTCTGTTTGTCCAAAGAAACTCATTTTACCGTCAGTGTAGTGGCTCATCAGTAGTAATTCGTTTGTGTTTCCATTCTGTTTCAATGTTGTAATCACTACCTTCCCGCCAAGAG
Organism: Mesoclemmys tuberculata; assembly: GCA_007922155.1. Classification (NCBI taxonomy): domain Eukaryota; kingdom Metazoa; phylum Chordata; order Testudines; family Chelidae; genus Mesoclemmys; species Mesoclemmys tuberculata. The sequence goes on along the minus strand of ML675630.1, from coordinate 22,334,718 downwards.
TCTTGGGACAGAACTGCTCCTCTTGGTATGTTAATCTATCCTTCATCCTCTTATGAAACACTGCAGGTTTTCACAATCTAAGGATGATCTTCTGATTAAGGCTCTGGACTGGCACTCAGGAGTCCTGGATTCAGTGCCTGACTCTGCCACTGACCCCTGTGTGACGTTGTCTTTCTCCTCTGCAAGAGCTTTAGGACAGGGACTGTCTCTCACTATGTGTCTGTGGAACACCTGGCACAAAGGGCCCCAATCTTGGTTGAGACCTGTAGGCTCTACTGTAATAGGAATAATTAATAATAAGTTGAGATTTCACTCTTGTAGATATTAATGGTCTTCCCTCCTGTGCCCTTTGCAGAAGCGGCTGATGGGAACTCTACTCTGGGAGGAGGAGCCGGCACTATGGGCCTCAGCACCAGGTATGGCCCCCAGTTCACTCTGCAGCATGTCCCTGACTACAGGCAGAATGTGTATATCCCGGGCAGCACGGCCACCCTCTCCAACTCCTCAGGTAAACGAGACGGGAAGAGCTCAGGCTCTTCAGGTGGAAACAAGAAGAAGTCTGGAAAGAAGGAGAAGAAGTAGATTGACAGACCATCAGCAGCTCAGACCTACAGGGCAGACCCCTCCAGCACTCCCCCAAATCACAGCCTAGGATGGAGGATGAATGTGAATTTTGTGATGAAAAAGTAGGAACCATTACGAATGTATGTCATCATCAGAGCTAGGAGTAGGGCTCCTACTGTTAGTCCTCATGATGAAAAATAATTGGAAACAACACAAAACAAAAACCAAGTGCCCTGTGAATACTAACTAATATTTTATACTATCACTTGGGTAATTTAATATGCAAGCATGTAAACTCTTTTAAAAATGTCTTTGGATTTGGTTTGCTCCAGAATGGTCCAAGAAAGCTGAAAGGCTTGTACTTGGCTTCATCCAGTGTAAATAATTTTAACATGGATTTTTTTTTATTTATATATCTTTGATCATTTTCCAAAAAAAAAGTTCCCCAGATTAGAACCCATGTTCCAAATTCTGATATTTAACTTTCCATTAGTAAATCTCACCCTGAGTAATCTTGAAATGGATTCCTAGTTAAGAAGTTGGTAGGGAGTGCTTCAGTTCCTGTGTACCTGTTACTCTAAAAAAATAAGTGTTTATACTGCACAAGCTCATGGAAATAAGGCTATGATGCATTTTAAACATTTTTTGTGTATGACCAATGATGGCCTGAAATATGAAACAAAAATCATGTTGTCTGAGAGACAGGGAATGCATTCAAACTGCAGTGGAAAAGATCTAAGTACAGAGCATGCCACTAGCATTATTGAACCTGTCCATATTGATTTAGAGGCCTCTAAAGAGAAAATTCATCTCCTCAGTTCTTTGCAGTAAATATTTATATGTACAGTTAATGTTTTCCTGGAATTACAGGTAAGAAAGTCTAAGTCCCCTGCTGTGAGAACAAGGAGCTGCAGCTCCTTAAAGCAGTGAAATAGCTAAGTCCATATCAAGGACTGATATTATCAGAGAATTAGCTCTGATCTGCTTGTATGGAATGGAGACTGAATGCTTCACATTTCTGCACATTGAACTGCATGCAAAACAGTCACCTCACATCTACAGTAGGACAGCTAACTGCACCAGATCTAGAGAAGTCATTGCATGCATGTACAGCATGGTGTAAATACACTGTCAGATAAGTGAGTCTCAGTGCAGGCCAAGTAGTGTCTGTCTAGGAGTGGCTTTCAGTAATAAGTGGCACAATGTGTTATAAACAGCTATTGCTCTGGTCTAGAGCAGTGATGAGATTTGCACATTCCATATCTATGCAGAGCAGCCAAGGAACAGCCTTAGTTCACTGGCCTTCAGAACTGGATACTCAGTAACTGACAGTTGATTTGATGGGACCAAGGGACCATACTCACAGTTAACGGACCCAAGAACTGGAGCCGAGCACATGCCACTGACTGCAAAGCCAGTGAGCCTGAGAACTGCTCGAGATGTTCAGAGGATGTCCCAGGTCAGTCAGGTGACTAAGAGGTAGGATTCTGATACAGTGAAGGATACTGCTGGATCACGTGCTCATTCCAGCCCAGACTGTAACTGTACACAAGCAATGAGATGTGACTCAAAATCCACTGGATTTAATCAGAAATATGGACAAGAAGACTTTGCTTTGTTGTTGGTACCACTGGTATTGGGATTTTTACCACATTGATAGAATAGAATTGTCGGGAAGTAGGGTCTCTCCACTATGTGCCCTTTGTAGCTATGTACCCTCCTCACTGCTGGTCCAAACACAGCAAAGAGAGAGTATGCAGTGTGCCCTTAGCTTCTAGTTAGCTTGGCATCAGGTCCCCACAAGCACCTAGCCAGTCAGAAAGACTGTATTTGTACCCTTGCGCCCCTTTTCATCTAGAGAAGGGGAATGCCCTTAACACTGGGCTGGCTTCCCATATGAAAGTAAGTGGGACAGACGTGAAAAGACAAGGGTAAGGATACAGGGATAATGATGCCAGGAGTTTTTTAACTTCTAATGAATAACTCACCTGAGATGATCCAGCCTTCTATGATCACTCATGTTAAACTTTCTCCAAGCAGCCAAGATGCTTGCCTAGTCTTGAAGCAGCCCTGCCTCTGGCAGTATTCACCAGAGCATTGTGCACTAATTGATGCCTCGCTAGCCAATTGCTATCTCCTTGTGACTAGAGAAACAGGACCTGTCTATGGGAAGAACTTGTCTGTGTATGATTTTTGTACTGCTCCCAGTCACCCTGTGCGGTGGCTGCACTAGAAACAGTTTACACAGTTAGTAAGGCTTATACGAACTAATGTAGTTATGATGTGACCCTTCTAGAAGTACTGTAGATGAATTGTAGTGTTTATATTTCCTTTTAATCAGCAATCTGAGGTAGTGTAGAGAGTGTTTTGTACTAGTGGTGTGTTATTTTTATCTCAATAACTAACTTGTGGACATCAGTATTTTCAATTTCTCTTTATCTTCTTTCCATGTGGTCTGTGCTCTAAGTGTATGTGAAATGAAAACACACTTGTCTTTTCAATGTGTCTAATATTGAATTATACTTATATATTATATAAATGCTTATATCCTCCTTATATCCATATAGACCAACGTCAATGTGTTACACGCAAGTTTTATACTCTAATATTTATATTGCTTTTTTTCTTTGGGAAAAAATAATAAAATGGTTTCTTCTGAACTGCTTGTAAAGTTGTTCCTGTGAGAGTCTGCCTGTCTGCATGTCTTTCTATATGACTGCTGTGTGTCCAGAAGCTGCAGACTGAGGCAAATAGTATGGGTATTTGGTAAATTATCATTTAACCTACAGAAAGTTATTCGGAGCCTGATGCTCCAGGAATTATTCTTGCGTAATGGAGTGAAAACTGTGAATTATCCCTTGGGAACTGGTGCTTGGTCTCTTGGATTCTATGGCCCCTGACAAAGCATGGCTGTGGGGGATGCAGTCGGCCCCTGAGGAGGATCTGCAGAGTGCAGGGAGTAACCACATTCTAGGTACTGCAGACTCAATCTGCATACATTTGTTCCTGTTTGGCCTGCAGTTTTGGGGTTGGGTAGTAGAGTCCACACAGAGGCCTCTGCAGGCTTGTGGAGAAGAGAGAGCATGCCACTGAGCTGGAGCATGGGCCCACTGGTAGGGAACACATACGTTCCACAGATGGGCAATTGCTTATGTTGGTCTTGCTTATTATGTCAATTGCTTATGGCCAGGGAAATAAGATAGTAGAGGAGAAACATCCCTGTTTCTGTCCCCACGCCTCCAGTCATTCTGACAGGGCCCAGTGCTCCCCCACCAACTCCACAGCCATCCGTGACAGCATCCATTGCTACCCACCACCTCTACCACCAGCAGTGAAAGGGGCCAGTGCTGCCCCACCACCACTCCCCTCTCACTGAGGGCACCCAGTGATCCCCCAGACTCCCTTTCCCCCATCACTGACAGGGCTCATCACTGCCCCTTCCCCATCACTGACAGGACCACGTGTTCTTCCCCGTCTGCCCCCAAGCAGTGACAGGATCCAGAACCCCCCCATCACTGACAGGGTGCTGTTCTCCCCCTCCTCCATCACTGACAGAGCCCAACCCTCCCCCTCCCCCAACACTGTGAGTGCTCAGCGCTCCCCTCCCTGGTAATGAAAGGCCCCGCACCCACCTTCCCCCATCTTTGGCAGGGGTCAGCATCCCCCATCCTGTATCACTGGCAGAGAGTGGTTCTCCGCTCTCCCCATAACCATCAATGAACGCATCCTCTGCCCACCACCCCCATCACTGACAGGGCTCCACCCGCATCTCCCACATCAGTCACAGGGTGCTTTCCTCTCCTCTTCCCCCCATTCTGGCAGGGCTCAGGGCTGCCCCTCCCCCATCACGGACAAGTGTGCATTTCTGCCCCCTCCATCATCAGCGACAGGGCCCAGCCCATCAATGATATTTTCATCCTCTAGACAGATGACTGAACTGCCTGATACGGCTCAGTGTTGCCCTTCCTCCATCACTGGGAGGGTGCTTTTCTCCCCCTTCCCCCAATCACTAATGGGCTCAGTGCTCCCCCTCCTCCATCACTGACAGGTGCTCTTCTCCCCCTCCCCCATCAATCTCAGGCCCCACCAGTCCCTCTCCTCCATCACTCACACAGTGCTATTCTCTCCCCTTCCCCCATCAGTGGCAGAGCCCGGTGTTCCCCCTCCTCCATCACTAACAGGGTGCTTTTCTCTCCCTCCCCCCTCACTGATGGGCCCAGTGCACCCCTCTCCCCATCTCTGACAGGGTGCTATTCTCCCTCTCCCCCACCACTGGCAGAGCCCCATGCTCCCCTTCCTCTGTCACTGGCTGGGTGCTATTCTCTCCTCCCGTTCCCATCACTGACAGTGCTATTTTCTCACCCTCCCGCACCACTACTAGGGTGCCCTTTTCTCTTGCCCTTCATCATGAATGACAGGGTGCTTTTGTCTTCCCCTCCCCCAACTCAGAGAGGGCTCAGTGTTGCCCTTCCTCCCTCACAAACAGGGGTCTCTTCTCCCCCTCCCCCCAGCACTGATAGGCCCAGTGCTCCCCTCCCCCAGTACTGACAAGGTGCTGTTCTTTCCCCTCCCCCACACTTTTCCCTCTGGCCCCTTCCTCCACATCACTGATAGGTGCTGCCCCTCCCCCTCCCCCACAGGGCCCTTCACTGCTGGGCGAGATTTTCTGGGTAACCCAGCCTGGGAACCTCCCACCCGCTGCTGGGAGAGGGCGATTTCTGCAAGCCCAGGTTCCCTGTGGCTCAGGAGCCGTGACACCGCTGTGCCTGTCTCCAGCACAGGCGGGGGGAGGGGAACCCGGCCAGCTGGACACCTCGCGGCCTGAACCGGGCCTTTGGGTGCAAGGGGCAAACCCCCGGCACTGCCCTGCCCCCACGGTTGGTGCCACCGCTGTGCTGCACGCTCACTGGGGCGGGCTGCAGCTGCCTGCCGGCTGAGGATGCTCGCAAGGCCACCCAGGGCTCTGGCTAGGCAGCCGGGGAGCTCGGCGCGGAGGCGCTCCGCTCGCTACAGATGTCAGAGGCGGGGGGGGGACGGGGGAGGGGAACCTGCTGCTCTTGGGAGCCAGGCTGGAGCGGAGCGGCGAGTGTCCCGGCTGCAGGGCGTGGGAGGACTCGGTCAATAATTCATGGCCGAGCTAGAGTGGAATTAATGGTCGGGCCGAGCCCGCGGCGCCTCTGAGCCGTGGCCATTCAAACTCCGAGGCCAAGCAGCGCGCTGGGTGCCCAGCCAGCCATTAAACAGCGCATCAGTCCCCAGGACCCCTCCAGCCACAGCTCACCCCCGGGAGGCCTTGGGGAGTTGGATGAGCTGCACGATCCAGCTCCTCAAATGTGCCTTGGTGCCCAACTCCCATTTTTTTCACTGGGCTGCAGGAGCCGAGCTACCTTGAGCCTCTGGCCCAAAGGTGAAAGGCCTCTAGGGCAATAAGGGCCGCAGAACACCGCTCCCCGCCCCACGGGCCGCCCACTCCCCCCCCCCCCCCCACCAAGCCCTGACTGCAACAGTGTCTCGCTTCAAAGCACGCCCTGGGCTTGACACCGGCAGCCCGCTGGGGTGGGCTATTAGCACCAGCAGGCTGGCCGCCGCCTTTCACACACCATTCACACCATGCGCCAGCGGGAGGGTGGCGCCCCACAGCAGGGCCTGGCCTGGCCGAGGGGGTGTCTCTGACAGGCTCGGCGGGGAAGGAAAGAGCATGTGCCCTAGCAAGGTCTCGCAAGGGCGCCGCCGCCATCTGCTTTAGCGCCTGCTGGGCCTAAGGCTGAGATCCCCGCTGCTCTCGGTTGTGCTCAGCGGGCAGGTCTCTTTGGCACAGGGCTGCTGGGGGTGGCCCATGGCGACTGTTGCTGCCTTTGGGGTGTCTCTGGCGGGCTACAGCAGGAACGGGGTACTTAGCTGTTGCAAAATACCTAAAGGCAGGAGCAGACTCACTCTGTCCTCACTTGGTCTCCCTAATTTCTTTCCTTAACCGTTTATATCGCCCCCCCCTCCCCAGCCCAGCCGCAGCACCTGTTCTCCCCGGGGCCACGCCTATCCCCTCTGTGCGCCCGGGGCCAGCCCTCTCTCTTTGCTCTGGCATTGAGGTTGCTTCAGAACTTGCTCTAGATTGCACTGGCTCCCAGTGAAAGATCTAGGGCGTTGGTGAAGGCTGAGAGCAGATGAACCGCTCTCTTTAGAGGGCCGGAGGAACTGGGAATGTCCCCTCTCATGCACCCGCCTGGCTGGCACGTGTCTGTAGGGCAGTGGGCCCGGGATAGGCTGCCGTGGGGACACACCAGAATGGTGTCGGGAGCAGGGGCTCTTTCCTCCCAGCCGAATTCCATCAGGCGCTGGGCAAGGCCTTTTGCCGAGCTGCTCTCCCCGGTGCTGTGAGGCGGCACCCCGAAGCACACACCCCCAACCTCTGAGGCTCCAACTGGGCTCGCATGCGGTTCCCCAGGGGGTGAGCATTAAATGGACCATTGATGAGTGTTCGCCACTTAATGCTCGGCTCTGCTCTCTTCCCTTTAAGTGCCTTCTAAAAAAATCTCCTGTCGTTTAATCTGCATCATTGTCTATCGATTCCTGTAACATCTCGCTGACTAACGACATCTTATTTAATTGTGCAGGAGATCAGCCTTCCGGCAGCCAGAGTCAGCAAGTTGCGTCAGATCTCCGCGGAGGGGGTGGGTGCATTAGGAACAGAGCCCTTACACTACAGACACAATCATCACAACCCCTTGACACTGTAGCTACAGATCCAGCACCCTGGAACTGCAGCTGCTTCTGGCTTGGAAGACAAGGAAATTTTGGCTCCGGAGAAGCAGGTACGCCTGCTATTTTAGGAACAGGGCTCTGGGAGTCTGTGGTGCCCACAAATGGTAGCCAGAATGTCTGGTTGTAGAAGCCACCCCGTAGGCTGCCTGGAACCGATGGCTTATACCGGGTAGACGCCTGCTTTGTGGTTTGAAGGGTTGAGACTCACAGGTCCAATGCTTATGGCACAGCTCTGGAACATTGCTGGAAGATTCCTTCAGTGTGTCAGCCCCCTTAGGGCCTCACTCTCTCACTGGGGTCAGCCCCTTGGCTGCACACCTCCTGGAACAACCCTCTAGCACCCCTGCATCATGCCCTAAGCGCCTCCCAGCCAGTCCACCTGCATTGGACCTGGGAGGGAGACCCAAAGAGGGCAATGCACTCCCCCAACTTCCTTGATCTGGAGTGACTCCTAGCCAGTTATAAAAAGCAGAAGGGTTTATTAGATGGCTGGAACATAGTGCAAAAAGTTCTACGTTACCACAGAGTTACAGCAAAATCCATCTGAGTCAGTCCAGAGCCCTCTTTAGTCCCAGTCCAGAAGGTCTCCTGCCTTCAACAACCCACACTTTACAACCCCAAAGGGCTCCTCATTACTGCGTTGTTCTTGCTCCCTGGTCATCTTTCTTAGCCCTTTGTTCGCCTGCTGGTCACAAGTCGCTGGCTTTCTGCCGGGGGTGGCCAGCCATGGTCAGTAATTGCTACAGCCGGTAACCATCTTCATGGGCCTGGGCCCAGACAGCCAGGCTCAGTCACACCTGGATCTCGGCAAAGAGTAGACACCCTTTCCCCCACCTAGTGAGCCATGCAGGCCCCTGAGACACACACACGCCTCATACAAAAGCATTACGATCAATTCACAGTCCCTCACACATGCAAGCCTTCAAACGCTATTTTAGGGCCACAGCTGTGTTTTTCCTTTTGCTGCCTCTGGTCAAAACTATTTTCTGCTCCTTTAAAAGATGCTAAGCCTCCCGTCACACTCCGCTCCGCTTGGTCTAGTGCCTTTAGCAGCCCACGTAAACCAGCGCTCTGCGCCCTTCTGCGAGGGACACTACGCAAAAGGTCCAGGGAAGGGAAAACATCATGTGAGTCAGAGAATGTTATTGCCAGATAATGACAATGACCACAAAGGAAAACAGATGCCACCCCGCTCCCCTGGCTAGGATTGAGCCAGACCCGGGAAGGGGAGGGCATGCGGTTCACTTAGCAGCTGTGGCGGGGGTTGGAGGAGGAAGCACGGCTGAGGGCTAGTCAGTAACCGGTTACCAGGAAAAACAATCCCTCCACAGCAGAATGAGTGCGTGTCTCCAGGCAGCGAGGAGGCGGTCGGTGGGGCAGCAAGGCTGAGCTCATGGTTTAATCAGGTAGTGCGGAAGCGGAGAGGGAAGTGTTATAAAAACAGTCAGAAATACCCCCTCCCCCCGCCTTCGAGTTTGCAGGGGCGAGGTGACCTCGTTCGGAAGCTGCGGTTCGCCGGTGTTTCTATTCCGAGGTGTCTCTGGGAGTCGCACCTTCAGACTGAGTTCAGCACATCGGGAGTGAGAAAACCCAGGGCTGGGGGGCGAGTGCTCGCTCAGCCATGGGGGTTCGTGCCTGATGGCGCCTTGTGATCACAGCTGGGCCCGTGGGGGGCACCTCAACACCACTCTGGCGGCTCGCCCCCTCCTCCCCTAGGGGCACCCTGACTGTGCATTCGCACGTGCGGGAAGGCAGCTCTGCCCCGGCAGGGCCATTTCAGCCCCATGAAAAGGCTGTTGGCCTGGGGCTGCAACGCACCACGCGCGTGCACCCCAGAGAGCTGGAGCCCTGTGTACTGGATGTGAGCCGGGCTCCGCGCGGAAAGGCTGAGCTGTGTGTGTGACGGGGAGGAGCGCTGGAAGCCCTCCAGCGAGTATTTCTGGAGCCTTTGTGCGGAGCCCAGATTGTCTCCCCGAGCGGGGGGGGGCAGTTTGTGGAGAAAATATTGCGCTTTCCTTCTCCCTTTTAAACCCGCGTTGCCATAGCAACAAAATCTTCCAGTCCCCACCGCCAGTTAGTGCCTGGAAAAACGTGGGCATCGCCCAGACACAGCGCTCCCCGCCCCCGCAGAGCGCACGCAGGAGTGGGGCTGTCTCTCGGTTGTGTGAGCGTGCAGGGAGGGCACGAGGGGCTCTGCGGCGAGCGGAGGGCGAGCGGAGTGGGGAACAGAGGGCACTAGGTCCAGAGACCTGCGTTTGCTCCCGGGGTTCCCGCTGAGCCAGAGCATTTCAGCAGCCGGCTGCAGAAAAGGGCGATGGGGATCAAAACGCTTCGGCTGTGACCGAAAAGCAGCCGGAGAAGGGAACGATCAGGGTTCCATCCTCGCTCGGCTGGCGGCACGTGGGTTTGAACGAGGAAGCTCCGGATCGGGGGCTTCCCTACATCCCATGTGGGGAGGGGGGAGGGCTGCCAGTGCCGTTGCCGTGATTTAACCATGGCGATACCGCAACCCCTGAAGGCAGCGACAGCCTCTGTCTCCATGCAGAAAAGGGGGATGGGCGCAGGGAGGCGGCACCGCCAGGCTGACTGGCTCTCTGTGTGTCTGCAGGAGGGGCAGGGCCGTGGGTGCCAGTGGGCCTGGGAGGGGGGAGGGGAGCGCAGCGAGACCTCGACGCTGCTTCGCATTTCGCTTGGAAAATCAAAACCCAGCGCGTGTCTGCCGGGGAGCAGATACTTTCCGGATGGGATCATCCCGCAGCCTCTGCCAGGGGAGCCAGCAAACTCGTGACAGCCACTCGTGACAGCCCTCGGCTACACTCACCCCAGCGGGGCCGCTGCTCTGAAAGGGGCCATTTCCACGGCGGGCGAGTGTAATTTTAGCTCAAAGATGCTGTTGTCCTCCAGGAGCAGAGCGCATCCCACCCCACTCCCGCGCTCCTGGTTGAACGGAGCGGTTCCCCTTCAGACGCCTCAGCCAGGCTGCCGCGGATCAGCCCCTGAGCCCAGGCGGGGCTCAGTCCCTTCCCGGGAGAAAGGGAGGTGGTGCCAAGCAGCCCTTATTCCCCGTAGCGCAGTGGTTAGAGCACTGACCAGTAGGCCAAGAAGTAGCCAGGAATCGGTCTCTCGCAGCCAGAGGGCACAAACGGGATCAGTCGGGCGCTCACCTGGGACAGAGGGGACCCAAGTCCCTGCCGCAGGGAGTATCTAAGTCAAAAGCTTCCACAGCAGAGATTGAAAACGCTCTGCCACAGAATGCCCCATAGGTCAGTGGTGAGTGAATTCCTGGGGGGGGGAGAATAGGGGGGCTGGGGTCAAGCCCCGACTCGGCATGAGACAGAGTTGGGCTCTGCATCTGCGTGCGAGCTCCAGCTACTGGATTATTGGGTGTAATGGGGGTTAGGTCCCGCCTCCTTTGTGCGCCCCATGTGGTCAGTGCACGCTGAAGACCCCAGGGGAGTGGTCCCTGCAAGTGAGGTAGGCAGGAAGCCACCCGGATTGAAGGCATGCGCTAGTCACTGGGTGCCAGGAGGGAGGTGGCTCTGCGCATACCCACCAGGAGTAATTTGGCACCATGGGGACTTTGCAAGTGGAAACCAAGGCGCCTAGAGGAATTAGGCACCTCCAGCGCTAGGCAGCAGCGGGGCAGAGAGTCTGAGGGTCTGCATTTTGGATTTAGACACCTAGGGTGGCTGTTAGACCCGCAACCCCCTTCAGGTACAGCCTTATGGTTTCATCTCTGCCTAACAGAGCTGCAGGCAGGGGAGGAGGGTTACACCCCGGAGACTGGGACAGCAGCTGGCAAACAGGTGGCACAAAATCCTCTCTACAAGCAGCTCTAGCTCGGCGGTGCTCCGGGGAAGGCAGCCAGGCTCCCTGCCAGTCCTTCCCTTTATACGGGTCAGTCACACCCTGGGCAGGCGCTAACCGTACAGCCCTACTCCCCTTTCCCCATGTGCCAGTAGCCCAGAGCTGCTGGGGGGCAGGAATCCCAGCCCTGGTGCCGCTGATGGCCCGGGAGGGAGGCCAGCGCCTAGAGAACGGCTGGCCCCTGCTGGGGTGCTCGCCCACAGTCTCTGTGTACCCGGTTCCTCCGCTGACTCATGGGAGCTTGGCCGAGTCACTGCGGGGCCACCTGTAAAACTGGGAGGGACCATGGGGGGATTCAGGAGTCTGTAAACCGCTGCTCCTCGCTCCCCCCAGAAGGCGCTGGCAACTAGCCAGATCGGTGGTGCGGGGTGGGCAGTGCGGGCTGTGGGCTACACAGCGCCTCGAGCCGTGGGGCACATGGGAGGCACAAACCAAAGCGCCCCGTAGGGCAGAGAGGGGCCCCAGCAGCACAGCCCCCCGTCTCCTCTGCAGAGGCCGTGCCAGCCGGCGCCGAGAGGCGGCTTGGGGGCAGAGAGCGGCTCTGTGCTGGAAACAGCGGGACTCAGATGCCCCATGGGTGTGAAGGGCAGGCGCAGAGCGAACAAGCTCGGACCCGGGTTCGGCCCCGCTCCGGAGCCAGGCCTACTGTGCGGGGCACTTGGGGAGAATGCAGGCGCGAGGCAGAGACCCCCTTCAGCCCCCATGATCCCGTTGGGGCTCCCCGTCTCTCCCCCTTTCCCCTGCTAGTGCCACGCTTGATTTAGTCGTTAAAGCTCCTCGTGGCACAGCTGCAATGAGAGCGTTTACAAGGGAAGCCTGGAGAATGGGACCTGGGGAGGGGGAGGGGACCGTGTGCTCGCTGGAAAGGAAGGGAAAGCGGAGGAAAGGCTCTAGGAGCTGCAGAGACATCGCACCCCTCCCCTCCAGAGAGCGACCAGGCTGGCTGTTGTCGAAGCCATGGAGGCGGGTAGAAGATGGGCCAGTTCTTCGCTCCCCACCACACAGATGCACCTACCCCTTCCCCCCACCCGCTCCTGCACCCCTGTCTACACTCCCACTCCTCGGCCCGCAGACACACGCTGCTGTCTGTCCACACCGCCACACCCACCCAGGGCAGCTAGCAGGCTCAGGCATGTCCCCCACACCCACACATTGAGACAGTCTAATCCCCTCCCCCCACCCCCCACTAGAGCAGACGGACTCCTCCCTCCGCAAACACGCTCGGTATGGACATCAGTGCCCTTCTTCCACTGCCCCTCCTCCACATCCCTCCCTTCTCCCCCTCCCAGCAGGACCCTGCCTCATGTGGTTCATGCACAAGCGCCGATGGTACCTCTCGGCCTGTGTGCGGGGGCGGGACAGTGTCTGATCGCGGGGGCGGGGGTGTCGGGAAGCCCAAGTCCTGGGTGACGGGTTTCGCGGCCAGGCGCAAAGCTCGGGCGGTTTCCTTGGACGCACAGCAGGGCTGGAGCAGCTCTGCAGCGGCGGGGCGGGGATCAGAGCCGGGGGTTGCGCTGCAGGGCTCCAGACTGCCCGGGGACCCGTGCACAGTGGCGAGGGCTGCGGCGGGTCCGAGGGGAGACGGCCGGACACGAGGCAAAGGGCCTGGAAAACATTTGCTTTGCTCCCAGCCGACTCTGTACTGCCCCCCTGCCCGGCTCCCTCCCTCCCCGGGGACCCTGCCCTGGGCTGGACGGAGCCAGCTGCAGTGAATTAGGGCGGCAGGTTCAAAGCAGTCACTGTGCGCGCACGGCAGGGGCCGTGATTAAACGCTTCCGCTGCTAATGAGAAACAGGAGTGCGGGGAGATCAAAGGGCCCGGGCCCGCTGGGACTCGCCTCTCCCGGCATCGCGGCTTCACGGGGACTAGAGCGCGCCCCGGCGAGGCAGCGGGTCCGTCCCCGGGCTGCAGAGAGCCGCTCTGCCAAGAGCATCTGCGCCTGGGCACGCAGGTTCGGTTCGGTTCGGTTCGGTTCCGTCGGGCTGGGGCAGTGACGCGGGGCTTTCCCGGTTCCCAGCTCAGCGCTCTGCCAGGAGGCGCTGAAACGTGACGCGATCCCTCTCCCTGGCGGGGAGGAGGTAGCTCCCATAGCCGCCAGTCTGCTGGGGTCCGCACCAGCAGTGCCCAGCGCTAGAGGTGCCAGGCTTCCTGCCCTGCAAATCCCTTCCCCAGCTGAGCTCCTTCCTGCCTCTCCCTCTCTGAGGGGGCCGGGGGTACCGGGTGGGGAGCTGGAGCCTGTGCAAATGATGCAGAGAGATACAGCAGCAGGCACCCTCACATAGCAGGGCTGGGATCTCAGGGGCCAGGAACATGGAGGTGGCTCTTGGGGAGCTGGAGATCCCCAAATGGTAATTTATGTGCCAATGGCCATCAGGCTTGGGGCCTTGTTCGTCCCATTTCCCTGTCCCCAGGGAACTGCCATTAGCTGGGCCCCTTCATTTCCCAGGAGTCAGCCATATCTAGGTACCCTCTTTCTTCTCCCTGCAGGTTTCTGGGATGCCCTTTGCATACACACCCTTTCCCTATATAGGACCTTTCCCCAAATTCAGGCGGGGCTTCGAAGCCTTCTCTTGGGGCTCTCAGAGTCAGCAAATCTAATGATCCCACTTCCATGCAGCAAAGAGAAGTCCCTGCAGAGAATTCACTTCCTCTAAATAAATCCGTTGCCTGGAGTGACTGTGGCTGGGCCTAAAATGTGTGTTTGGGTCCAGCTGTTTGGGAAGGAGCCAGAGCTGGTACTGTCCTAACTCCGGGTGGGTTTTGTTCTGGTAGCCTCAAGAGTTAAAGTAATTCTGGGTAATATCTGAGCAGTTTCATTTCCACGCTGACACTTCCAGTGCCCAGGTTTCCACAGGCAGGCCTGATTCCTCTCACTGGGGTGTTGTGGAAGTGTGCCTTTATCTGAGGAGGAAGTTGCAAGGTGCATTGTGTTCCTTTGTGAGGTGTGTGTATTGAGTGGCGCAGAGAGCATGTTCTAAGTGAATAGTGTGTGAGTTGCCTGTGAGGTTACCTGAGTGGTGACATCTGTGCTGCTCAGGGTTGTGGGCAAGGGCGTTGAAACAATGTGTGTCGTGGGGGTGCTGCGAGCCATTGAACCCAACTGTGAAGCCTGTGTATGAAGGAAACCACTTCAAGCCAGGGGATGTGGGAACACCCTCAGTTCCAGCACCTATGGTTGTGGCATAGGACAGAGGCCTGCATGGGAGATGCTGTGTGTTCAGAGTACTGGAGAGTGGGCATGTGTACCTGGGCTGTGTGGGGTGTAGCGTTTGGGTAGAGAAGAGTCTGTTTTCTGTGTAATAGGCATTGAGTTGGTTGTGGAGTATGCTGGGAGAAGGAGAAAGGGTGGTGTGTGTCTCCTGCCTGGCCTGGCTGGGGTATGACTCGCTCCCCAGCTTTGGAAGCAGGAACAAAGAGGCTGGCTCTGGCTGCAGCCCAGCAGCTGGCCTGTGTGCAGATGTGGGTCAGGTTTCAGGAAACGGTAAAATCTCTATCTGCTTCCACCCTGCAGAGTCTGCTGCTGACCGGAGTGGGGCTGTAGCTGACCTTGGGGAACCAAACCTCCTTTACTCAGCGGGTGCCTGAGCCTCCCTCTGCCATTTCAAGAGCCCTGCCCCGAGGGGGCTGCAAATGCTGCAATCCGAGAGCTGGCCCCCAAGAGGGAGGGGGACTCCTGGAGCCTGCCTGCTTCCGCACAAAGGGGAAGGGCAGCAGAGCAAATGGGGATGCGGGATGTCCCCTAACTCGAGCTCCCTCTCGTGCTTCTCCCACTTCACTACTGCTTCCAAAAGGGCTCCCCAGCAGCTCCCCCTCTTGGCTGCAAATGGCTGCCTCAGAGCTTGGGCATGGGTGCGGTGCTGAAGTGTCCAGAGGCCCCCTACTGCGGGGGGACTGGAGAAGCGGCCCCCCAGGCCAGGGGTTCTCAACCTCTTTTGATTCAGGCCCCACATTCCTATTTTTTTGTAACTTGGAACCTCCCCCCTCCCTTACAATAGCTGGAAGGATCCTGCCTGGCACCAGAACATCAGAATGGCCCCACTAGGGCAGAACCATGGTCCACGAGGCTATGGTCCCGTCTGTGACAGTGGCCAGTGCAATAGGATGGCAACACCACTACACTTTTGCCCTCCCCGAGCCCCGGAAAGGGCAGGTCTGTGTAAAGGTACCTCAGGGTAGAGGATGCAGGTTAGGGGGCCCCCGGGACAGAAGTGCCTGTGGGGGTGCAGGATCTAAACTCTGTTTTGTAACTGAGTACAGGTTGAGTTGGCAGCAGGGTCCTTTACCCTCCAGCAGGGGCTGGATACCCCTCCCCTTCCTCAAATCCCAGGATGGGGTCCTGGAGGGAAGGGAGCCCCTGAACTCAGACACCCTGGAGGCTCTGGGAGGGGGGGTCTGACACCTCTGAGGCTCTTCTTGCCTAGCCTTGCACCCTACATGAGGCACAAGACTCAGCCTCTGCTCATTGGGGCTTCCCTAACCCGTCCCCTGGGTGGCTGGGCAGCTGCAGTCCTTGAGGTTGTGCAGGAGCTGCTGCCGCTCAACAGCCCAGCCCACACAACTGGTGGAGGTGGAACAGCACCTAGGCAAAGCACCAGGGCTGCACAAGTAGGGCCAAGTGCAGCCAGTGGCATTTGACAGAGCCAGGGCAACAAGCAGGTCGAGCCCACTGGGAAGCCTGTTCCCAATACACATGGGTCCCCATCCTCCTCCTTGTCCACCTCCCACGTTGCCCCCGCTGGGCCATGATGAATGGCGGCAGGGCCAAATCTGAGTGCTGTTGCACCACCGAGCACAATGCCACTCACTCAAATTTGGCCTGACTGCTTCCCTGTTATGGGTGGCTGGGCCAAATTTGAGTGAGTGGCATTAATTACTGATTTATTAGAAGGGTCTCCATGGCCCCTAGAAACTCCGATGCAGTCACCGCTTGAGAATCTCTGCCCTAGGTGATTGACTTTCTTAAACCCACTGCCTGTGCTTGGCTTCAGCTTCTGAGTCTTGCCCCTCTACACCTCTCAGCCTGATCCATCACCAAAAGCCTGTAGATAAGCAGACCTCATCACTGCATCTTTCTAAGGTCCAAAGGGC
Source organism: Mesoclemmys tuberculata (assembly GCA_007922155.1). NCBI lineage: Eukaryota > Metazoa > Chordata > Testudines > Chelidae > Mesoclemmys > Mesoclemmys tuberculata. Next base: position 22,318,440 of record ML675630.1, on the reverse strand, counting down.
TGCCTCTGAGCAGAAGAAATTTCCAGCAGTCATGAGTGCTCCTATTCACCCATCTCATAACACAGAACAAGGAGACATCCAATTATATTAGAGGCAACAAGTTTAAAATAGGACTTTTTTTAAAAAAGCAGTTAATTACCCTGTGGAACTCATTACTGCAAGATACTGTTGAAACAGTACTAGTGGATTCACAAAAAGGCTTAAAATATTTGGAAGATGCATGAATCATGGGATGAAATCAATGGCCTGTGTTATGCAGGAGATCAGGTTAGATGATCATAGTAATGATTCCTTCTGGCCTTAACATCTATGAATTTATTTATTTTAGCAAAGCAAGGGCCTACCCGTGTGAGTGTCCTCGCTGCAGTGCCCTGACTACAACACTGTCATAGGAAGGTCTCTAAAGTGCAGCACACTTCTCCCCATAATAATTCATTCAGCCTGTTCAGCTCTTAGGATATTTAAAATGAAGTTAGTGCTGGTGAAATGGATTCCAAGGATGAAAGGAACCATTATGATCTTTCAGTCTGGCCTCCTGTATTACAAAGGCCATAGAACGTCCCCCAGAATAATTCCTAGAGCAGATTTTTTTTAGAAAAAAACCATCCAATTTGGATATAAAAGTTTTCAGTGATGTAGAATCCACTATGACAATTAGTAAATTGGTCCAATGACTCACTTAACTCACTGTTAAAAATTGACACCTTATTTCCAGTCTGAAGTTGTCTAGCTTCAACTTCCAGCCATTGGATCATGTCAGACCTTTCTTGGCTAGATTGAAGAGCCCATGATTAAATGTTTGTATGTTCCATGTAGGTACCTATGGACTGAAATCAAGTCATCCCTTAACCTTCTATGTGTTTAACTAAATAGATTGAGCTCCCTGAATCTAGCAATATAATCTTTTAATATTCTGAACTGTCTCCATTTCATCACCATCTTTCTTGAATTGTGGACACTAGAACTAGACCCACTATTCCAGCAGTGGTTGCACCAGTGCCAAATACAAAGGTAAAATAACTTCTTTACTTCTACCTGAGATTCTTTTGTTTATGCATCCAAGGATCATATTAGCCCTTTTGGCCACAGCATAATACTGGGAGCTCATGTTCAGCTGATTATCCACTAGTAACCCAACCCTTTTTCAGAGTCATTGCTTCCCAGAATAGAGTCCCCCATCCTGTAAATTTGGCCTACGTTCTTTGTTCCTAGATGTATGCATTTAGCCATATTAAAATGCATAATGTTTGCTTGCACTCAGTTTACCAAGTAATCCAGATTGCTCTTTCAGTGTCCTGCCCTCTTCATTATTTACCACTCCCTAAATGTTTGTGTAATCTGTAAACTTTATTAGTGAAAATTTTTTCTTCCAGGTCATTGATAAAAATGTTAAATAGCATAGGAGCAAGAACCAATTCCTGCAGGCTCCTGCCTAGAAACACACCAGTTGGCTGATGATTCCATATTTACAATTACATTTTGAGACCCATCAGTTAGCCAGCTTTTAATCCATTTAATATTTGCTACGTTAATTTTATGCCATACTAGTTTTTAAATCAAAATGTCATGCTGTACCAAGTCAAACGCCTTACAGAACTTTAAGTATCTTGCATTAGCAATATTATCTTTAGCAAACAAACTTGCAATCTCATAAAAATTATCAAATTAGTTTGACAGGATCTATTTTCCATAAAACCATGCTGATTGGCATTAATTATAAGTGGAGTGCTGTCTGCAATGACTCATAAATAATAACCTCAGGGCAGATCATTAAGAACCAGGACATAAACCCCACACTGGTTGTGAGTTTTATACTTAGATTTCACCAATGAATTATCAAATGTAAACTTCTCAGGCATAGCAACAGCCTTAAGATGGAGACAGTCCCCTTGGGTACTCTGATTTATCTCACCACCCAGATGAGTTTACCTTTGTGATAGATGGTCTCTTGCACAAGAACCACAGCAATATTCAGGTTACTTCCAGTCTCAAAGGACTAGTCACTTACCCTAAGATTGCCCAGGTCACTTGCATATTAGATTTGCTTGTTGCCATTCCTATAATAAGCTTTATAAAGATTTATTAAATAGGAAAGGAAAACCAGAGAGTTATTTACAAGGTTAAAGCAGGTAAATACAGATACACAAATGAGTTACAATCTTAAGTTTCAGAAGGTAATAAAAGCTTCTATAATCAGTAAGCTGTCTATGTGCTTTAGGGCTATCCCAGGCTAAGCAATTGAGGATCTTTCACTTATGCCTAGAAACACTTTGGCCCCCGTCCCAGAGTCCAAGCAGTAGAGATATACCTAATTCCTTTGTTTGGGGTTTTTTATCTCCCTCCTGCCATGCATGCTAAGCTAGGGTTTCTAAACTTTTTATTTTTCTGAGCTCTGCCCCCCACAACATGCTATAAAAACCCCACAGCTCACCTGTGTCACAACTGTTTTTCTGCATATAAAATCTAGGGACAACATTAGGGGCTAGCAAGCAGCGCAATTGACCATGGTCACATGCCACAAGGGGCCTCATGAAGCTAAGTTGCTTGGGTTCAGGCTTCAGCTTTCTGCCCTGGTCCCCAGCAAGTCTAAGGCTGTCCCTGCTTGGCAGACCCTCTGAATCCTTCTCATAGACCCTCTGGAGGCTGCAGACACTGCTCTTAAGCTGTAAACTCAGCTAATAAAAAAAAGTCCACTTGCATGACTCATCTTCATATGACGGAGAACAGAACAGCAAAAGCCTTTCTGTCCTCTTGTTGATGGTATGCAGGGAAATGCCAGTTGCAATGTTCCACAGTATTCCATCTGGTATAGATGCACCTTTCCTTTTGGGAAGGGCGTAGCACTCTGTTGAAGTTCAAGGTTTCATGCTAATTAAGATCTCTCTCCTGTCTAGTGACTTACACAGTCACAGAGATTCACAATACAACTGCTCAATTACCACCTTACAGTGTGGGATACAGTCATTAAAGTGAGATTAATGCAAGCAGCAGCTCTCACCCTTCAATAAAATCTAAACACATTGTTATAGTTCTAACACCTAGTTTAACAACTCTAACACACAGGTGAGCCAGACTGATTCCATCTGTTTTTGTCAGTGTTCAGTTGAGACCTGGGGATCTTGGCAGGAGGTGGCACCTAGTCTGCCAGCACCACAATATTGTTTTCCGTTAGCTCTGTATCAGCCACTTCATTATCTTGCCCGGGATTGATGTTAGACACTGGGTCATCCCATTTACCCTTTTTAAATATTGATATTGAATTAGATTTCTTCCAGTTTTCTGGACTTCCCCAGCGTTCCAAGACTTATTGAATATCAACTTAGTGATCCAGCAAGCTCCTCAACCAGATCTTTTAAAACTCATGTATGCAAGTTATCTGGACCTGCTCTTTTTAAAATGTCTAACTTTAATAGTTGCTGTTTAACAGTCTTCTGAGATATTAGTGGAATGGAAAGAGTTATCATCATATGCCATGACTATATCATCTGTTTTTCCCTCAAATACAGAACACTGCTGCCTCTCCTGCACTAGTGTTGTTGATTCTCCCATGCCCATCTAGCAATGGACCAAGACCATTGACATCCCTGGGAAATGGAATCCTCCATTTACACCCATAGTAACATTATACTATAGGATTGACCAAGGAGTGGAAGTGCAGACCACCCTCCATTGTCTTACCAATATGATACAGCCCTGGTCTGTATGTCAGAGAAGAGAGTGCAGCCTCCATAGACTTTGTGTAGCTGCATGTGTGCACGCGCACGTGCATGCGTGCACACACTGTGGATACATACATAAACAAACACCACCTATGTGCACACATCACACATGCCATTGCATCCACATGTATACGCACACTTAACACATGCATACAATAAATCACATGTACATACACATTTACACAGTTGCATGCTCATAATACATGTCCATGCATCTCTTTCCCTCCGCACCCGTCCCACTTCACTGCTCAAATGGACCTGTGCTTATGCAGAGGAAGAAGGAAACTGCACAATGAAAATGTCTGGAGCAGCTTCTTTTCCCCAGGGGTAGTAAGGGGGAAGCAGCGACAGAGACACAATTCAGTCACTGTGCCGGTCCCTGGGGCAGCACAACTATGAGCCGCCCCATAAGCAGGCTGGCTTGAAGGTGCCAGTTCAGACCCATGTAACCTCCATGTGGCCTGATGCAAACTAAGGCCATGTTTCACCTGGCTGGGTTTAGGATGTCCACAGCTTGGAGATCTAGGAAGCTTTAAGAAAAACTCAGATACAAACGTATTTGGAAAACTTTCCTATGAACTCAGTGTCCTGGCTTCTAAACATTTGGTTTCATTTAATAACTACAGAGTTGTAAGGTTTCCCTCCCCCTCTCCCCCCCAAGTTACTGATCATTATCTTAACTCTTTGTGTGCGAAGGCAAAGAGTTAGTTTGACTTGCTTTCTCTGAGCACACATTTATCCACTGGAAGAATATACGCTGAGTTCCACTTCTGCTGTAGAACTCCCTCTACCTGGGCTTTTTTTTATTATTATTATTATTACTTCTAGCCCAAGGTTACTAAGTGTTAAAAACAAGAATACATTTGCTACATAATTGTTTAGTCTTGTGACTGATGATGATAGTTATGAAGAACAGTGCACTGGAGAGAGAAAGCATCTAGTGTGTATGTCCTTGGGCATGCTGTGGTTAAATGGATGGCCCTGAGCCTTCAAATGCTCACACAAATTCAATGGGACTACTCCCATGCATAATATTAGGCATTTGTGTCAGTGCTTCCCAGTGCTAGGACTTCATGCAAGAACGAGGGAGGCGCCCCTTAGTGCTGAGCACTTTAGAGGGGCTAGGGAGTGTGTACAGAGTCACAGGCACAGCCACCCAGATTCTGGGCTGCTGCAGGGGTCAAGACAACCCACAGTGTCATTTAGGCAGCACTGGTGGCTGCTCTAAGGTATAGCAGTCACCCCAGCCCTGCCTGTGGCTGCAGCACTAGGTGGACTAACCATACTAGCATGCACTGTACTCCAGCACATCCTCTAGATGGGGGCTTTGGGGGTGGAGCGGCACAGGAGCCTTTGTCAGGGAAGTTCTTCCATATCCCCTTGTGTGCTGTTCCTACCGCCAGAGGAACACATGGCTGATAATGGGGGGGAGTGGTGGAATCCTTCCTCTTGATTCCCTCCCCTCTTCCCCATTTAACTATCAGTTTCCTTATTATAGTCAGTTTGGGAGTCTGCAGGAGTTGTCTTGATGAGGTGGTGCTAGCCCATTGGGGGCCCAAGGCAGGAATATTTACCCCTCCTGCCCCACACAACACATAATAAAAAGCAAATGGGCTTTGAGCTGCTCAGGGTCCTAAGAAATTGCTTAGTCTGCTTAAGCCTAGTGCCAGCTCTGGCAGAAAGCATTTACTTAATGTCATGCAAAGCCATGGATGGTGTTTCTCTGACTCAGCTAAAGCTTTTCTTGTTTTTCTAAGAGCCCCTACTGTACCTCCATATCCTGTCTGAATATTTCCCAAAGAAATCAAGCATTGTCCTGACAAATCCCCCTCCCAGCTGCACATGCATTTCAGCACAACAGCAAAGGCTGTGTTCTTCAGACAGCTATGGAGCTGCTCAAGCATGCTGGTGGAAACTCCTGGATTCAATTAGAGAGCATCTGTATTTGCTCGGCCTCAATATAACAGCTGCAGCCAAATCCATGAAATTATAGCTGCAGAAAGAACACATAATGGAGAGTGAACAGGACAGAAGAAAAGCAAGAGCGGCAGACAAGGCATGGGAGAAAGAGAGAGAGGAGAAAATATTTGGATCTGATGGTTGAAGAATTGCAATAAAACCCTTCCACCCAGACCATTTTATACTGTTAGGAAACGTCACTGTGGCAGTGAAGTCTGAGGCCCAGCTTCGAATAGCGATTGTTACACCAGACAAGACACCTTCCTCAAGCTGCATACTCTAGGTCCACCCCCAGAGCTGAGCAATAGAGAGTGAATATTGGCCAAAATATCCAGTAAGTGCAGCCACCAAGCTGTGCTCTAAGCTTGTAAGACTAATTCCTCTTATGAATTCCCTGATCCCCAGTGAGCTCCACCCAGGTACAGGACAGGAGACACCAGCTTGGTTTCACATTTGGGTACACAATATCCTTGTCAAATATCGCTGCCAGAAAGGCACTTGGGTGTGAAGAGTGCTGATTTCTGTGGACATTCCTTCCGAAAAGCCTCCATTTCTTAGCTCAGCCTGAGTAGGCCCATCCCAAAAACTCTCAGGTAGGAGACTCAGAATTTCCACCCTAACTTCTAGCTACATTTTTAATTCTACAGAAGGGTATAAAATAAGTGTCCTCTCTCCCCAGTGTTATTGTCACTAGTAACTGTATCCAGGGCCCAGGTCTGAAGCATGTCCTCCGCTATGGTAGAAGGAGCATGGGTAGGAGAGGGGTGATGTGTGATGTTATTGCACGTCAGTGCTAGAGAGAGAGAGAGAGGAGATAATCCAATGGTTACAACATGAGACCTGGGCTCCTAGACCAGACGCTGACTCACCATGGCCTAGACTTACAAAGGTATTTAGGCACCATTAACTTTCTCAAAACCACTGTTCAGCAGCTGCCTGATCCTGTAGGCACCTCCATTTCCTCCGGTCAGCATTTGCAAAGCCACTTAAGTCCTGAGGCTGCCACACAGCCAAAAAGCTGCTCAGTGCCCAAGGACAAGCTGATGCCTCAGTGGCCCTGAAGCAGGATTCTCAAAGCAGGCATGCCTCTGCCCAGCTCAGCAACAGGGCCTGAACCTGTAAGTGTGCTCAGGGCATGCCCGCAGGATTGGGTCAGGCTGGCTAGCATGCCAATGACCCGATAGACCCCCACAGCAAATTTTGTATGTATGCATGCTTATGCATCCATCTGTCCATCCCTTGGTGGTTGGGCAACCACCTGGGATATGGGAGACCTGGGTTCAAATCCCTGGTTTTATACAAATTTATTCAAAGGGCTTTTCAGAGCCAGCCAGCCAGCCGGGTAGGTAGACACCTAAATGAGCCAGAAGTGACACAAAGAGGAAAGGGATGGGGCTTAAAAGCATAAATGAACAAAAGTATTAGGCTCCTAATCCAGTTTATCTGGGCTTTAGGCACCTTCCTGACCAGCCAGAGGAAGGCACGTGTCTCTGCTTAGGATTCTCAGCCATGAAACCTCTCTGGAGGGTGGAGCTGTTCCACTTCATATAAATACTGAAATAATCAGTGGGTCAGAGAGAGAGGCTGATTCTCCCTCCAGTCAAGTGGTGAGGGCACTCCCCTAGGATGTGGGAAATTCAGGTTTAAGACCATGCTCCAGTAGCTATTTAATTATTCATACAAAGCAAAATGGCTCCAGCAGAGGATATTGAGAAAGCCTCCACCCTCAAATAGCTAATAGCCTGATGGCCAGGACACTCACCTCACATATAGGAGACCTCACTTGAAGCTCTTGCTCCAAATCAGGCAGCGTGGTGATTCAAACCTGAGTGATTTATGGTGATTCAGATCTGGGTCTCCCACACCCTACTGGGTATTCACACACAGGCCTTCCAGACAGAAAAATTTCTAGCTGGCTCGCCCTGATTGTCTTTTATTCAGCTGAGCATGCCTATTCAGCCTCACCTCACAGGTGAGCTAGGCAAGGGAACGCCTAGTTTGAAAATTTCATCAGGTGTGAGCCAGGGCTCTGAGCACCTCATTAGCTGTTGGACAGCATCAGGACTTGCTTTGCACATGCCCACTGGCAGAAAGCTGTCAGCAGCTGAGCAGAGGTTTTGAGGATGACACTAGACCTAATGTGGCACTTGGGCACCGAAAGAGACAATTAAGTGCCTACGTTCCTTTGTGACTCCAGTCCTGCACTCCTCCAGGCCTCAGCTTCTCAATGCAAACCATCCATCCAGAGTGCTTGTGAGGGCTACTTAATTAGTAGTAAAGCACTTTAGATCACTGGGTGAAAGACACTACATAAATGCAAAGAGATATTAGGGCTGTTGAAAACTAAGACCTCATGCCAGTGAATGGGGATGTCACAGTGGGCCTTTGAAAACTATTGTGGTACAAAGGAAATCTAGGGAAGTCAGCAACCCAGATTCTTCTTGTTCCCCGCAATCCATGCGAAAGGTGTGCTTCGGACACTTGGGGAATCAGTATTCCCCGATCCTTTGTTAAATGTCTTGCAGAGTATGTCATGTCCCATCCTAAGAAAGAGGCCTTACAGGATAGAGGGTATTTGAGCCGTCCCTTCCTCAGTCTGTTCACAGCAGAGTGCCATTATGAGAACAGTGTTGTCTCTCTTGACATTACCTTTGTCAATGGTACTGAGCACTTCTCCTGGGAATAAGATGGTGTCTCTATTATTCTGGCAGTCTGGTGTCCCCTGCTGTAAGTATAAGAGTTTCCTGTGTCAGCTTCTTTCTGTAGCCTTTTCCTTGCTGGCCGTGACAATTATTACTCAGCAGTACGGCTGGCACAGATCTGCAATGTTACTGAAAGAGCTACCCACAGACTGTGCATAAATTACAGACTACATACCTCCTAACCCAGTGAAAAATGAACCAAGCTCACTGCCACTGCTACCAGACTTAACCCTGAACAGAAGCTCGGAGCTACGCTGCCTGGCTATTCAGAACTCTAACATGGGAGCCAGTTTTAAAAGCAGTTCTCAAAAACTCCATTGTGGCATCATCATGTGGCTTCAGAGGAATAGCTGCCACACAACAGTCATGGTGGTGAGGGAGTGTGTGACAGTGGCTAGAGAAGGGAAGTCAGTCAGTGGGTGACCTGGACAAGTTATCCCCTCTCTGAGTTCCAGTTTTCCCTCCTCTGTAAAATGCATAAGGACAAAAATTGCTGATTTGTCTTCTATGGAGGGAGGCTACAGCTCAGGATGAAAAAAGCATCATGTCCCACAATATAATCTTCTGCCTATATTCTGATTGGGCGTGACCTCTGCCCCTGGGTGGGATAGGAGGTGATACTGGGGTCACTGTGATCTGCAGCAGTTACCAAAGGACTGCATTAGCTCCAAATTACATGCCATGCCATCCATTAATGCAAGGACAGCCTTTTCGCTAGACAAGGAGACTAGGAAAAGGCTGGGCCCTGAGACAATCTGGAAGGATTTCTCAGCCGGCTAGCATTTTGGCTGGCCTGATCTTCTAGCTGCCATTGGAAGAGCCCAGGGCTGTGTCCAAGAAGAGATCCCAAAGAGTCCAGGCCTCTCCCCCACCCATTTATTCTTGTTGGTAGACAATAATACATCAAGAAAAAAAGAAAATACTTGTTGGGCAGGCAGTTTCAAAAGCTAATCAAGAGGTCACCTCAGAGCACTAATTAACTAGATGTGTTTGTACCGAATATGCATATCTTGAGGCCCAAACAAACATCTCTTAGAGGGTATTCATAAAGAAGCTTCTTGGTCTTTTCCTGAAACACAGATCCCAGCACATCCACCAGAGCATCGGAGAGAGGTGCAGGGTTAGGCAAAGGTTGAGCAAGAGGCTTCCCTCCCCTGCTGCCCTCATGGCTTAGTTATGCCAAGGCTGCACAGACCTGCAGAAAGACATACCAATTTCAGCTGCTGTTAGCAACAAATACGATAATCAATATTACACCATCATGTGGTTTCTGGCCTTTTTACTCGCTATCAAAATCTTCCTGTACAAATCCAACTGGATAATAATGTTTAGCAGATCAGGACTTTTAAAATAATACCAAACAAGGTGCACTTTGTACGGAACATTTCATAACGATATGACATTGGCAAATATGGGGTTTCTCGGGTGTTATCATCCGACACAGGGTGTCACAGTTGGCCCATTCCATGATGCAATCTACTTCTCTGGTGACACCCCACAGCAGACAAAACCACACTCTTGATCATTACATTGATTGCTTCAGGGGAAAACTAGACTGTGAAATCCTTAATAAACATCATTGAGAGGCATATGTGCCAACAGTAACTCACCTGAAAATGCCAAGATCAGGGCAGGCTGCAAAAAGGAGAGCAGATTCTCCCAAACTGGTGGCTAACACTGAAGTTAGATTCACCAACCAGTTACAAACAGTGTTGCTGATTCCCCACACTGGCTATCAAGAAGCTAAGACAGGAAGTTACATTGCAGTCTCTGGCACCTGACTACCTTTACCAGGACAATAATGATCAGCAAATCACGAGTTTTCAAATGATACCTCACAAGGCATACTTTGTGCAAGATTTATCAGAGTCTTCTAAACGGGGTGACCATATGGAGACAGACTGTCACAGCCTGATCATGATAGGGAGGAGAAAGGAGAGACAACAGGGTGACATGTTCGGGGAGATCCTGCATGCAAGTGCTGCATCAGGCTGTGAGCAGAGAGTCTGGAGGGTGAATACTGCAAACAGTATGGAAAGGGAAAGAAGGGACAGGCGAAAGGTACAGGAGTCAGACAGGATGATGCACTAGGACTTAGACACTAGGCTTCTCCGGCAGCAAACACAGATGTTGCAGGCTCCTGTTAACCTACAGGTTCAAGAATCACATGGACTCCCTTTGCAGTTAATGGAGAATGCCATGTTAGCACCACCCTACACGTTCCACATCGCATCATGGGCCTTAACCCTACATATACCACTCCACACAGTGGGGGCATTAAGAACAAACATACGCTGACCTCTGAAAGCCACAGCTGCTGTATGAATGTTATTTCCCCTTAAGTTCTGTTCCGTTCATTTATTTTAGATGAGATATTGTATTTGGTTTTTCATTGCACACTGTTTTTTTGCACTGGTTTTGGTACAAAAAAACCCAGTCTATTTTTTGGTAAGTAATTCATTTTTATCACTTCATAGCATATGCTGCAGATTACCAAGTGCTACTGAAAGCACCCGCTACTTGTTGCTGTGCAGGGTGACAGAACACGTGGGAGCAGTGACAAGGCTAGTGTAATAATTATAAATGTGCAGCAAGCACCGCAAAATTGGTAGGGCCATGAACAGATGGTGTTATCTTTGTAAATGTGCAGCAAGCACCACACGGTTCCTCATAGCCCCAGAACAGCAGGCCCAGGCAAATCAGGCCCCCACACCGCATCATTGTGTCTCACTGTTAAAGTGCTCTTTCTAGGCCTCCCTTGTCACACAGCTCCACGTTCCTAATAGCTTTTGTGTCTGGCTGTTCAAATTTGGCAGACTGCTGCTTTCCCTCTGCCCCAAGGGCAACTTTGCTCCCTTTGCCTCACAATTATTATGCAGGACACAACAGGCAGCTACAACCAGTGGGATTTTTTTTCCCCACTAAGATCCATGCTTGAGAGTAAACAATGTCAGCATCCCTCCAGTGTACCAAAAGCACATTCAACTGTCTTTCTGCACCTGCTGAGCTAGTAGCTGAATCTTTCCTTGGTGCTGTCCGTGTGGCCGGGGGTACGGTTTCATGAGGCAGAGGAGCAAGAGGCAGGCAGGGACCCCCAGGATCACGACTGGATTTCTGCATTGTCAGTGGCAATCCACTGGTTGGGAAAGAAGGCCCCATAGGATATTTGACGATTTCAAAACTTTTTTTTTCAATTTCTTTTTTATATTGGGAGAGTCCCTCTCCTATAACAGTTTCAGTGTCAATACATTAGCATTTTCCAACAAATGTTTTGTCGGAAAATTGCCAACCAGTTCCAACAGAAATGTTTTACTGGCTCCAAAAATGGCAAGATTATTGTTACCAACCGTATAGTAAACTCATCCTTATTCAAATATATGAATCACAGGAGGATCAGCTACAGAGCCTGTGTGGAGCAGACAAGTTACTTTTTGACATACCTTTACTGCAAAAAAGGTGTGTTTTTACGTCATTAGCTACCTGAATGTGGAAGCCTAATGAAGAGAAGACACAGTTTTTACCTTGAAATAGCTAGTTGAGGTCAACACAAGGTGGGATGAATAAAGTTGTCCTCAGCTTTAAAATCTACCTTTGTCTTGTCTCCGCTAGAATATCATATTGCTGCTGATAGCTAGTTAGCTCGATGTAAACAAACATCTCATTTTTAGTGAAGACATAGAAATGAGCTGTGACTTTGGGTCCGTTTGGTAACTAAGGGAATTAAAATATTGGGTCAGTTTAAAGATCACAAAGGAAACCAGTGAAAATCCTGCTGATGGGAAACCTTGGCACTTCATACAAATGCTAAAGTCACAGGACAAAGCTAGGGCGTTGCCTGTTCAAGGTGATAGCAGTTCACTGCCCAAATCAGTACAAAGCACAGCCTGAAAATGACACAGTAATAAAAGTCCATTGCAGAGGTGTGGCACAGGTTACTAGACAAAGGGATTCAGCTGTGTGAGTCACAGCAGCAAAAGAGAGAGCACTTCTGACTACATACAGAGTCACTGAGCAGAACCTGGGAATGGAGAGACAAGCAGAAAACTGAAACAGCACTCCAGGCAAAATGAAAGAAACATTTCCTCTTGCACTGGCCTAGCAGCAAACCAGGGAGCAACAGCCCTCCCCCCTTTTCTTCCTCCCCCACAGAGATTACCTTATGAAACAATGACATGACAATCACACACACACAAATATGTTCCTCCACTGGAACAGCTGCATGGCAGAGTCTCCTGGAACACTGAACTCACTCACTGGGGCCAGCTGGAAGGAGGGCTGTGGAAATATACAAAATGTATTGCGTCATGTTCATGACTGCTCAGTTAAGGCTTGCTACATATTTTGGGCTAAATTGATTCACTGGCCAAGCAACAACAAAGATATGAGAGAGAGAGTGTCTGTGTGTGCACACGTGTGAGTGAGAGCGAGAGCTGTGGGGGGAGGCAGAGCAGACAAGCTGGGGCCTTCTGAATGAGGGAAAAACTATAAACAGTGAAATTTTGACATGCAAAGAGCAAAACCCACCCCTTGTAAGGGAAAGAAACTTTACAAGCTGCCCGAACATTAATTCAGAAGGAGTGAGACTGAGCAGGGCCAGAGATGGGAAGAGAAAGCAGTAAGAGGGAGAAGGGGGACTAGACAAGGAGGAAAGGGAAAGGAAGAGACAAACAAAGGTTTGGTAGCAGGAAGCATCAATGACAGCAAGTATAAACACAGTATATTCTAGAGATTAGACACAGAAGCTGGGGCTGGGGAGGGTATATAACACTGGACAGGAGGGCGGGGGAAGGGGATGTATTTGGGAGTGGAGGAGAGGCTGGGAGGAACAGTGAGGATGAGACAAGGGTTTAGAGGCATGTAGCTCAGTCTGTCTGTCTGGCATCCTATGTGTATGGTGGCATCTGGCTTCCTCTGTGCAAAGCCTGTTTTGACATTAAGAGCTTGAAACTTTTGCTAATAAAAGGAAGCAGCAAACAAAAGTACTTCAACCGCAAACAGTTCTAGAGTAACCCTCCCTCGTTCAGACTGGGTGCCCCAGGCTCGGCAGCTACCTGGCGTCAAAGGCAACATGCAACAAAGAAGAGAAAAGGGGAGGCTTCTCATTCCCAGGACCATAGAATCATACAAGACAAGGGTTGGAAGGGACCTCAGGTGGTATCTAGTCCAACCCCCTGCCAAAGCAGGACCAACCCCAACTAACTCATCCCAGCCAGGGCTTTGTCAAGCTGCACCATCCAGTTCCCCCAAGTGGTGCCAGGACCAGCAAATCCAGTTTGCTCTTCTGCTTTGTTGATAAAACTTAACTACACCAGCAATGACCTACACCATGTCTAACCCTGCAAACTTTGTCAATGCAAGTTATCTTGGCATAAAGCCACTGCAGTCAGTCACATCACTTGTGCGCATGCATTCTTGGCTCCTTGTGTTGGCGCTGCACGTACACACAGGGGTGCTTGTGTTGATGCTCAGTGTGGTGCACCGTGGGTAGGTGTCCAAATGTGCAACCCACCACCGTCCAGTGCACTATCTTATGGGAAGTTTTGGCAATGAATGGTGGGGAAGAAACGAGTTGTGCAGGGGTGACTGGGAGCCAGGTCGGCAAGTTCCCAGTATGCAACTGTCTCCATCCCATAATGTTATCTATATTCCATAATTTTCACACATTTAAAAAAGAAATCTTACCAACCCACACGGCCCTCCTCGTTGTCAGCCACCTCTGAGAGAAGCATGGAGCCTGCACAACTCTGCACTATTGTCATAAGCATTGCAAACACAGGATGCACGTTCCTCCGGTATTTGCTAAAGCTGTAAGAAAAACCAAATCAGCAGGGAATACGAGGCTTCTCCTGGAAATCAGGTTGCTGTGGGACACAGTGCGAACCAGTTCAAGGTTGTTGGTGGTGTTTCATGGAGCAGCTGCAGATGGTGGAGCACCACTTCTGGGCCTGAGAAAAGAGCACTGACCGATGGGACCGTATCATAACGTAGGCTTGGGCTGATGAGCAGTGGATGCAGAACTCTCAGCTGCACAAGGCCTCATTCCTGGATTTGTGCGTACTCTGCTCTGCCTGACTTGCTGTTTTGGGGCCTGTTAGGAATCATGTGGTGCTTGGTGCACTCCTATTACTATAACACTAGCAAAGCACCTAGTAATTTTGTGGTGCTTGCTGTTTATTGATGAAATGATTGTTAAATGATTATTACACCATGTTTGTCACTGAGCCTATGAGTTGTGTCACACTGTACAGTACTAAGTAAGTAGGTGCTTTCAGAACTGCTAGGCACTCTGTTGCATATGTTGTGAACTAATAAAGATGAATTATTTTCCAAATAATAAAATTTTGCCCAGTAACAAAACCAGTGCAAAGAAAAATCGGTGCAATTTAAAAGCAAATACATTAAGACTGTACTAAATTAATGGAACAAAACTTAACAGGGGAAAAGAATAGTCCATTTTACCTGCAGGTCAGTGCATGGGAACCTGTGGTTGTCCTCACTCTCCCCAGTGTGGTGTGGTAAGGGTAAGGATACGGCCCCTCATGGCCACGTGGAATATGGGAGGGGGGAGATGTATAGAGGTGCTGTAACAGCGCTCTCCACAGACTGCAAAGGGAGGCAAATCTGTAGAGCAACAAGATACAGCATGTGTGTTTGCTGCTTGCCTGCTTACAAATTCACTGACTGATACAGAAACTTGGCAGAAACACAGCTTTGGTAATGCACTGGCATGCCTAAAATCAGTAGCAGAAACACATAGTATTGTTAAAGCATAACTCCCCTGATATAGTGACTGCAGAAACACAACCCTGAGAGACAGTACAGGCTCTCCCAAAGATACAGTGGTGCACAAACACAACATGAAGGCCAGTACAGAGACACCCCGACCTCAAGACAGAGGAGACAGGATGATGGATGAAGATGTTGTGCTTGCTTTGGAAGCAAGGTATAGAACAATCGCCGATGTCAGAGACGCAATGTGAAACTTGTTTGTATCAAGGTATAAGAAAGGGGTTCCAGCAGGACCATCTTTGTCTGGCCTAGGGGTAACGGAAATTCACCACCATTCACTGAGCCGGTCCATTGTGATGAGCGTATATGTCCTAGTGTACCTGTAGCTCCTATGGGGCACTAGCATCATGTTTTGCTTGCAATAAACCTGGCCGAGTGCCTTCGCCACTTATCTGAGTCTGTGGTAATTTATCGGTCATGCTTAATGAGGTCTGTCTTAATGAGGTCATGCTTAATGAGGTCTAGCTGCAGAAGTTGCGACGGCATCCAGAGGGGAACTCACACCAACACACACGCCCTGATTGACAACAGTGACAGCCAAGGTTATTTCTGACTGGCATGGACAAGCATTCTACCGTGGAGGAGGAAATAAGGCTGGCATCGCTAGAAACCTTCAAGAGAGGACTGCAGTGGACCGCCAGGATCGTTTCATCAGGAGAAGTCAAGGGACATCCCTGTGTACGAAAACAAAGTGCTCTGCATGGCCCTCCCTTCCCTACCTCTACAGGGGAACGAGCAGAGATAACAACGCTCTCTCTCCTTGTTGTACCTGTTCTAGTCTGAGTAAATGAACAAAGAGTTGATGTCTGAGTCCTGTTAAGTGTGGGCGCCACCGGTACATCATCAGAATGGAAAATACAATTACACACTTCCCTGAGGTGCCTTTCCCTACATCGGGCTTCACTCGACGTCTGGGACTGTCAGGACTGCAGTGGAGTCTCAAACAGCTCCTGGCTTGGGGCATAGCTGGACCCCCCGGTCGCATGTCCTCCGGCCTCCTTTTCCTGCTCCACTTCCTAATGTCCTTCCTGCTGCAGTGCATTCTCTCTCTCTCTCTCTCACACCCCCACACACCCCTTGGGCTCAGAGAAGCCCCTGGTGTTGGGTCCCTTAGGATTCTGGGAATTTCAAGTTCCTTTGAACCCCAAAACTTCAGTGAACGCAGCAAAACTCAGTCACTGTCATAACAAAACCAGTGAATTTCGTCTGCCTGCCCAAACAGACTCAGATCTCTTCATTTTCCAGCAGACAACTGGCTCAGACCTCTATGCCCCTTGCCTGGGCACCCCTAACTAGCGCAGACAACCCCTCTACAAGTAGGGTGACCAGATGTTCCAATTTTATAGGGACAGTCCTGCTATTTGGGGCTTTTCCTTATATAGGCACCTGTTACCCCCACCCCATCTCGATTTTTCACACTTACTATCTGGTCACCCTAGCTACAAGCCAGAGAGCTCAGTAAGCCTGCACCTCCCCAACCCCCACTCCCAATGTCTTACCTGACAGTTTTGGGGGACCCCCTCCCAGTCATCATTGCTTCCCAAGTCTTCGAGGGACACATGGGTGGCCCTTTTCTCAGCAGATTCAAAGGGGGGCTCTCTACTGCCCATCATGCTCCCTCAGCCAGAGGAAACGTCTTTTAGGGCCAGAACACAGCGGAGAGATGGCAGCAGCAGTGCAAGCGTCCCCCATTGCCCTGCCAGTATCATCACAGCAGCTGCTCAGCGCTGGGGTAGAGAGGTCAGATCTCCCCGGGGCCAGTGAGGGCTGCAGGCCTAGTGGCCTTGTACCTTAGCACGAGACTGAAAGTGAGTGTCCAGAGCGGGAGGGGAGGTGGCAGGTGGTGAGCAGGTCAGCGAGTAAGGCAGTACCAGGAGAGTGGCCTGGAGCCAGCCCAGCTTCTGGGCAGACCTGCAGGGGGTCTGCGTGTGGCTGGCTCCTTGTAGTGACCTAGAACTCGCTGCGGGAGCAAGGTTCCCCTTGTGGAGGTCCCTCCTCCCCCGCTAGACATGATGGAGTCTCCCTCCCCAAAACCTAGCCCTCAGTTCACGCTGGAACATCTTAGCCATGGCTCATTGCAGCCCCGCACTGGAGACTCTCCTAGTGTCTTTCACAGGGATAGAGGGGGCCAAAAGTCCCCTGTTTTGCTCATGGCAAAGATTGATGCTTCTGATAATCCTGGCTCAAATAACAGTCCTTCTGCAGCAAGTGAGCTGTGCAGGGAGCAGAGGTACACAGCCGCTGATTATCATTCACAAGCACTTTCATGCTGGACCATAAAATATTGATAGCCTAAAGAGGCTTCCTTAAGCTGCAATTCTGTGCTGCATTTCACAAGAAGATTTATTCCCATCCCCTGATCCTGTCAGTTGCAACATAAACCACCTCACAGTCCTGGCCTTGACTCATGACACAAAGAAGCCAAGAATTCACAACACAAAATAAGCACAAAGCTGTTCTGTCACACGGCTCTTGTTGATCACAAAAAAAACCCTCAGCAGCTGGGATGTTTCTTTTGGCAGAAGAGCCATCTGGCTGCACCTGGATTCACTCCTTTTGACAGGGACATGAATCTATTTTAGGATTGCAGGAAGTTGAAAATTCTTTTCTTAGCTCCTTCCTGCTTCTCCTATTTCATCAGTACAAAGGGATCCTTGATCAAGGCTGGAGACAGAACTTGTAGGGCAATTGCCCAGAGCACTGCCACTGGGTGGAAGCAACTTTCTCGCTGCAGGAGCCAGAGGGACTGCAGAAAGCATCTCGCACGCTCCTTCCCCAGGCTGACTAAGCTGATAGAGATACACTTGCATTGTTCAATTAGTAACTGGTTATTAGTGATCTAAAGTTTCAGAAGTGTTTTGAAGGTGACTTTACATAGATGTGGGTGATCATTCATTCTGCATGAATGAGAGACGTCAAAGTAGGGCAGGGCTCTACTCTCACTTAAAAATTATCTTGTGATTGCCATCTCTTGGCCTCTATTGGGATCAGCTCTAGAAATCACTGATGTAGCTTTCTTCAAGCAGGCATTGCATTGTAACCCAGCAGCAAGATTTTGCCTCAGCTCAGTTGAGTTCAGCTTCTCACGGGACTGACGCACAGCTTGGGCAAGGTCATAACCTGTGCTGTCCACACCTCCTGTTTACGTTCAGTTAAAAACAAAAAGGAATAGGAATTAAAAACAAGACAACAGTGGGGCAACAAGAAGCACCAGTGGAGTTGTTCCCTGCAAAGGGAAGACATCTGCAACAGGTCACAGGGCAGATGATCAAAGCGAAGAGACGCGAGTGCCAAAATAATTCTCAGTGGAGGACGTGATGAAACGGAAAGAATCGTGCTGGATCCGAGTGGGGGCCTCTAGGGCAGAGTCAGGCAGACCAGGATTTCCTGTTCCGCTCTCTGTCTCCAGGCGGAGAGGGCTCACACCACGTCATCCCACACAAGCCTGTGAAGGACACGGAAGGTGCCTGTAACGTGTTTATGTACATCCGTGTGTGTGACTGCTCCTGCCTTTGCTGCACGGCTTAGGGTTAATTCAGGCAGGGGTTAGAGTGCAGTAGGCAGGAAAGTGACCAAACACTTCCAAGAGCCACACCGCCTTCATTAAAGGACAACACAAAGAACCAACGGTGTGGCAATCTAGCCTTCACTCTCACCCCTGCCTGTGGGCTGCATAAATGGTTTGACCAGATGTGTTAGGCCAACCTAAGCTTTAGGGGGGGACCGTTGGCCATGTAGCCCATTGGTTGGGTTATAACTCCCCTTTGCTCGGGGAATGCCAGGACCCTTCTGTTGTGATCAAACCATACTTTGTTTGGAAAGGCTGTTTGATGGCACCAGACTAGCACACTGGTCACAGCTCCCAAGGGACGACAAGCAGGGCTTGACACGTCTCCCCGCAATCAGGCCTGCTGAGTCACAGCTGACACAGTGCACTGGACTCCGGGACCTGCTCTGAGTGAGAGTCTCGGATTCCACCCTGGACAGGTGAAGGCCAGAGAACAGAGAGGGAGAAGGCAGGATATTGGGGATCATCCCTTCCCCCGCTGTGTTGAGGCAGGAGCCCGCCATTTGGTCCCCACTCTGCAAGGGCCAGAATGAAGCAGGGACCAAGCATGAAGTGGCAGAACTCCCAGTTCAGAAAGGTCAGGGAAGGGGTGACCCTCAACATGCTGGGACCCCCTCCTGCCTGTCAGCTTCATTCCCTGCGCCAGGCAAGCTCTGCGTAGCAGTGAGGAGCAACCAAGGCAGGAGCTGCTGTGCCTGCAAGAGGAGCACGAACGGGGCAGGCACTTGGCCGGGCAGTAATGGTGTTTCTGGCTGCTGCACTGCTCCTCTGATGCTGGGAACGCTGGGGTACATCCGAGCACTTCTGGGACCTGAGCCAAGCCAGGCCTATGTGCACATCGGAAAGCAATAGGACTTGTATCAGCTTAACACGGGCTCAGAGCCTCCAGCCCTGCAGGGTCCTGGGACTCTAGGTCCGCGCGCTGTTGCACAGTTGCATACGGACACAAGGGGGCGATAGTCTTGCACTGGTGTGAATACTACCCTTTGCAACATGGCTTGTGTGTGTCAGCCACTGACGCATCCCAAATGGAGCAAGACAGGCCTGAAATGCAGAGTTCAAGTCAGTGTCCTGGGCTGAATGCCTCTGGACAGCATCTGTCCCGGCTTCCCCGTGGTGCCACTCTGCACCTACCTGAGTCTCAGCAGCAGCACCAGCCTCTTCCCTGTGGGGAGGCTGCGGTGGCTCTTATCCCCACTCACCATCAGGCCCTGCACCCCTGCTCCTCCTTGCCCCCTCTCCTGAAGCTGCACCCTTTGCCAGGTCAGAGTCTGGAGCTGGGCAATGGTAAGAACCACCCAGAGAGCCAGGATTGCTGTGGGAAGTCATGCACCCTCCACCTGCCCTTGGTGGTGCACCCTGGGAAGTGAGGTCACAGACGAGGGCCTGCTCTTTGGCCCCCAAGTCCTCTGCCCCAGTGCAGTGTAGCCCATAGGGCTAGCTTGCCTTTATTATATTCACTGCTTTCCAGTGTATTCAGCAGTAATGCAAGGAACCTACAGGCCTGGATATTGTAAGACATTAGCTTCAGCAAGTTCGCATAAGGCTTCAAACAGATAAATGGCCAAACGGAAAATCCCAAGTATTGGGGAGCTGAAAATAAAGTTGTTTAAGGGGAAGTTCTGACCACAGGTACATGATCCAACCACAATGGCAACAAACTGACATAAGTTGAGATCATTGATATACTAACCTATAGGAGAAAGACACTCCAGAATTAGTAAGGGGAGGAAATGTTCTTGCCTAGAAAGGGCTGTGTGGTAATTTATACTGCTGGGAAATTATGCTGTTCATAGCCTCTGGAGAAAAAGCAAAGGCAGATGCTGGCCTGTTTAGGACATCAGGCTCACTGGGAATTCAGTGTAGGTATGGAACCGTGCTGCCTGGAAAAACCCCAGGAGAAGAGAGAGAGACATGGGTCTCTGCCCAAGGAACCTGAAGGCTGAGGAGAATGGGTGAGCACCAGAATGGGTGCTCTTGGTGGACCACAGAAGATGCAGTTTCCTTGAATTGTGAGACATCCCTCCTATAAATGTGCCCAGCTTGGAGAGGTCCAGGATCTGTGCACACAGGAGTGAGGAGACAGCCCTCATCGCCACCCTACCCATATTCATAGGGAACTAGGAAAGCTACAGGGACAGCCCCTCACCAAGGCCATACAATACTGCTCATCCCCGCACTGACCCCATCACACAGGGGTATTGGAAAGCATTTGTTCCTCCTCAGTGACGCTATGGAAACAGCTAGATACCCTAGCAAAACTCCAGGCTTCTTTCTGTGAAGACAGACACATACAGCTCAGCTGAAGTCCTGCTGGAAAAGATACTTGAAGCCAGCTCCCTGGCATGCTCCCAGCACAACTAAAATATCTGTTTTAATCATTGCCCCGCTCGAGACATCTTGGATCCTAATTCCCATTTGCCTGGCTCTGAGCTGGGGGCAGGGTACCTGTGTCAGTTGTTTAAAGCTGTGTGAAGATGGCAGCACACACCCTGGAAGCTATTAGAATTTCCATTGGCTCAGTAAGGCCAGGCTTGAGGTGTCATGGAGTTTAACATTTGATTCAAGCTACTACAAAAAACACATTTGGGGCAACATTTTTTGCTCATCTGCATAGTTGGTGAGGTATATGGCTCAGAATATGTGTAGCTGGGGTTACATTTGCTTCCCTGTTCTTTATCCCAAGGTGATCTTTGCCTAAAACAATTGAGACATTTCTGAAAAAAATCACTTCTCTTCACTTTTGCCTCTTGACCTCACCCCTGCTGTGGGTTATTGAGAAATCTCAGCTCTTTCATCATCAATTCCTGGACATGCCTTGCTAGAGGGGTTTGGATGCGGACAGCCAGCCTGAAGGCTTGGAAATGTTGTGCTCTGGCTCCCCAGCCCTAAAATATAACATGGAGATCATCCAACTTTACAGCATAGCCTGCATTAGAGGGGCCCATGATTCACCAGCAGGGGTTCGGTCCAAGCCTACGGCAACACCCAGTTAGACTGAGGTGATGTTCAGTAGCCGGAGGTCTATACTCTAGATATGTGCTATATTCAGCCCTACAGTGCAGCTGGAGAAGGCGTAGAAGCCAGGATGAAAATCACACGAAGCAGAAAAAGGTCAAGATCACAAACATCTTTTTGTAATCAAAATAACTTTTATTTTCCCATTTTTAGTACAAATACAGACACCATCACGTGCTGTGAGATCACGGAGCTGCCAGACCAGCATCCACCCCCAGATTCAAAGACAAGCAAGGCAACTGTCATGACCCAGTGGAGAATAAAAGCTCTTGGGGGCATGTCTCCTCTGGTCTGGCCCTGTGAGTTGTTGAGCTCCTCCCTATTGGCCTATCATCTCCCTAGGTTCAATTGTTCGCATTGAATCCAGCTGCCAGGCATGTGCCCATGAAAAGGCAACACATCCCTTCCCTGTGTCAGAGTGGTGGACATTTTACAATGCCCAGGCTACACTGGAGCCTGCGGTGCCCAACATCTCTGACCATACCAGCTGCAGCATGTGATGCACAGCCCACAGCCATTATTAGCTCTAAGATGAGCTCCAGGCCCAGGACAATTGATGGAGTAAAGCACTCACTAGTTCCTGTCACTCCTCAGGAAGTTGGTCTTCCTCTCCCTCCATCAGGCTTGTGGAGGTGGCAGCTGGCCGAGGTGGAGCTGTCAGTCACCAGGGGATGGGGTCAATCCTGTTCCCCAGCAAACTCTTGGGGAGGTGTGATGTTAATTTACCTCTGTCACTGTCTCCAGGGCAGGGTAAATCCCATTCTCTCTGGCAACAGCTGGATTGCACCAATCCTTCCCTCCTCCTCTCAACCCAGGGCAGTCGGGAACTCTGGCAGCTCCTCTTCCTCCAGTGAATTTTCAATCACTTCTCTTCTCTCTTACAAGACTGAATTCCCAGGACATAGGGAGACAGCTGGCTCCTCCCAAGGGCCTGCTCTGGGGTACAAACACCTCACTCACTCCATTGTCCTGCTTCTCTCCGAAGCGCCCACAAATCACATACCAGCGGGCACCACGCAGGAACTTGAGACTAGAATGAAATGAGACAGTCGACGGTAGGCATGACGGCGATGGGTAGTAGAGACAGCTGCCACAAGCAACCCAGCTGCTGTTCCATGTGACAGCAATGGGAGCGAGTACCTGGGGTTCAGAAGTCACAAACTGACCAAGGGATGGGGGGGAGAGAGCTGTCCTAGAAATGTCCCTTCACTGCTGCTCCAGTCACATCCAATGCAGCTGGAAAGGGCTGGCGAGGACAGAGGTCTATTTCCAGGCCACCCTTTGCCACCACCAAAAGGCCAAGCAGTGCTGTGCTGTTAATAAAAGGAAGTGGGAGGCTGAAAACCCTGCACAATTCCAATTTTTTATTAACATTTCAAACCAAAATAATCTAATATGATCACAAGTCCCAGGAAACACCCACAGCACCATGAAAATGGAATGTGTTTAATCAAACATAACCAAAGTAGATTGAAAAATAGAAGTTGCAAAGACTCTAGTCTGACACCTTCGGCTCGGGGAGGAGGCTGCAGTGGAGCATGGCCCCACACGGCCTCTCCAAGGGCCATGCAGAACCCCATGGAAGGGCCTCAACGCGTTTCTGCAGCATTCTTCAATCCCTCCTCGTCTCCAACCCGCACAAAATGCCTGGTGGGTACTAGACACTAGGACGAGTTCAACCAGAGCCTGCAGGGGCTGGTTCTCCCTGTTAATGCCCCTTCTACTTTCTCTCCCCAGACCCCGAACACTGCAGACTCAGCTACTTCTCAGGCTCTATTCTGCTGCTCTCCCCCAGCACAGCTGAGACACCAGGCCCACCACCCTCCCTTTGTGAAAGAGGGAAGAGTGCCACAGGCAGAGCGTGAATGGAACAGAGCTTCTATAAGTGGAGGCAATTCACTAGCTTTCAGTGCAGAAATGGGAGCCAGCTTGGGAAGAGCAGTCCCTAGGAGGAGCACCTCCTGCAAGGACTGGGGGTGGCCGTGCCTGCAGCTTTGAGGGCGCTCTGCTCTCAGGTCAGACCCAATAGGCAGGGTGGCTACAGAGTGCTTGGCGGTGCCCGCAGAGCCCTGCTGCCCACCCAGTCCATGGGCACAGAGCGCTCCCAGGTGCCATAGCTGCACTAGCAGCAGAGGGGTGTGCACAGCCCAGTCCGCGCTGGGCCTTTACAGATCACCACATTACAAACATGGCTCCTTAAATATATTAAATTATAAGAACACCAGCACCTCAGTACAAGGAGCCTAAAGCACGGCTGAGCCATTTGCATTCCCAGATATTGCACCCACATGCAACACCCTGAGGCAATGGATGGGGCTGCTCCCCGCACCCTCTGCCTTGGGGTGTCAGATGTCTGACCCTCACACCCCCAATACCACGGGGCCAGGTCAGAGTGGGAGCGCTCTTAGCCGCTAGAACCTCATGTGCTAAACTCCACTGCGTCTCAGAGCATCTCATGCCTGGGAGAGGGGGAGACACTAGACCCAGCATTTGCATTCCCCTATTGCATGCACATGGCAGACAGGCTCAGCCACTGCATGAGCGAGGCCGCTGTCTGTCCAGGGGGAGGACACTCAGAGGCAGTGCAGCGAGTGGGCAGCCCCCTCCCCTTGGGGATGACAGAGAGGGACAGTACGGTGCTGCGAGGGGCAGGCAATTCCCTGTCCCACAACTGAGAGTGAAGGGCACAGCGCAGGGAGGCAATTCCACAAACATGCAAATGTGTCGGATATTTTTATCTTACATTCAAATTTCCTTTTAAAACAAAATCTGATACAAAAATAGAAACATTTGCAAAGTGATTTCTTAGCCAAAAGGAGGCTCCACCCGTCTGTTGCCATGGCAAGGAGGGGAGGGAGTTCCTCTGCATGGCACAACACCACAGCTGAAGCAAGCAGCCTCGAGGAAGTTGGGGTTCATGCTGCAGACCCCCACCCTCGAACTGCAGCTATACACAGGATTTGCCACAAAAGAAGACTGTACAGCATTTCCAGTGGAGAGAGTCCTGTGCAGATAGAAGTGCAGCCCCCGATTCATTGTGAGCAGATGTTGCTGGGGGGCTGCAGTGAACGATTTCACTCAGATGTGTGACACTGGGGGGGAGGGGGAGAGAGGAGATCCAACCTCAGGCCACTCAGTGAGACAAAGCAATACACTTAACCTTGATTCCTAGGCTCCAAAGCATGCAGAGCCACCAGAAGCAGCTTCCTGCTCCCTAGCCAATCAGCAGCAAACACTCACCTCTTCCTGTTGGGTCGTCACTGCCATCACATCATTTCCACAGTGGCAGGAAGGGCTCTGCTAGCAATAAATAGAACCAAGGAAGGGGGGACAATGTGAAGGGCAGGAAAGCAGCAGGTCCTGCCGAGAAAAGGGCACAGCTTCCCACTTCAGGCATCTAGAGCCCCCACCCCTCCTCGTACATGGTGGGGAGAGGGCACAGGATAAGGTGCTCGGTCCAAGGACATAACACAGCGGCTGGAGAAGTAGAAGTCCAGCTGAATTGACCTACAAGGTTTTCTCCCACATACAGGTGATAAGGGACTGGGTTGGGAACCTCGAGAGACACTGGAGGGGAGTCACCTGTAGAACTCAAGCCTTGGCTGGCCTGGCCCAACAGCGTGTCCCAAAGGAACAAAACTAAAAAAGTCTGGGTTAAGGCAGCTTGTAACATTCCTGCTTTGGCAACACCCAATGCAGGGATATGTTTCGGTGGGGCTGTGGCCTCTAACCTCTCCATCCATGCCCCTTTTCTCCCAGTACACTCTGCCATCCCCCTGCAGGAAGGGAGAGCTAGACCCAATGTCTCTCACCTAGCTCCGAGCGTGGCTTACATTCAAGTAAAGCTTTTTGCTTTGTAATTTGAGAGGCAGGCAGATTGAAGACTGGAGACAAGATACAGAACAATAACAAAAAGGCCAAAGCTGGCACAAGCAGCCCTAAGAGCAAGAAGGAAATTAGGCTGCCCCTCAGACCTATGCAAGAAGATTGAAAAGTGACCCAGTGTATTTTGCTTCCTCTGTAAAACTCTTTCAGTTCTTCAGGCTTCAGCCCTAGCTGGGGCCCAGGCCTAGCTTGAACGGCTGATCATCTCCTTGCTATCGTCATGGGCCCCTCCATCCGTTGCTGCCTCGCTGATCTTTAACACCTTGCCTGGTCCTTTACTCAGCGCATTGTCCTTTGTCAGCTCAGAGGCTAGCAGTGAGGTGACAGCACAGCCAGCTGTTCTCTTTGCTGCAAGAAAAGAGACTGTGAGAAATAGCCCAGAGAAACCCCGTACAAGCTCATTCTGGCATGGCTCACAACCATCTAGTGCCAGCTACCCAGAGATGTGATCTGGCAGGACTGAGGAGAGCAGGCTCGGAGGCATGGCGGGTGATGTAGTGACATAACCCCCCAAAATGCCTGTTCAATGCTCCTGAAGCATTCAGTGTCCCTATAGCGTCAGGAGATCCTCACAAAGGGCCTAGAGCCACACGGCATGCAGCGTTTGAAGGCTGAACACCAAGAAACGAAGGAAACCGATTAAGAGGTGGGAATGGGGAAGTACAGCATGGGATACCGAGGAGTACAGGGATGGATTTAAGTAAAGGAAAATCTCATCTGATTCTCAGAGCACACTTTCTGACAGTAACATCCGTGAGGCTGTGGGACAGATTCCCACAGGACAGTGGGGGATCCCCAGCACTTGGGACATTTATAGGTAGACTGTACAATACCCTGCAAAATGTAGTATAGAAAACCATGCAACAGGGTCAGTTACCGTGGTGATAGGCTCTTTAGAAAGGAGTAGAATATTTCTACACTGGCTTGGCAAGGAAGAGATGAAAGCTAGAAGATGACCTGCTGAGTCCATAAAATCTACTTATCACAGTGTAGGCACTTGGGTGGCTGAGGGCTGGAGCCAGACCATTCAGTGCATGTCTTCTCGGACTTATCTGTTTCTGTGGTGGTATCGCAATAAAGCCACTACCCAGTTTTTGTCCCAGAAGATAAGTGGTGGGAGGGCACATCTATCTGGAGTTAAAAATCCCAGATTCAGAACCTCAGAGCACTGAAGGTCCACTCCACACACTAGCATGGAGACTTCAGAGAATAGAACCCACCTCCAGGGACGGGATCATCACCAAACAGGCAGCTCCCCATCCTTGGGGCTGGGCACAGAACTTTAGAGCTTCCTACGGGGGTGCGGCACTCCCAGCAGGCAAGGGAGGCAGGCAAGACACAAGGCCAAAGGGAGAATGCTGTCCCCACTAGATTCTGCCAGGAGACGATTGCACCCCTCAAAATTATTCCACGGTCTTTTATGCTACATGAGCATAGCACGCAAATGGAGAAGCCACAATGCCGTCACGCTGCAGGTGAGCCATGGTGTCACGGTAACAAAACTCTCACACAGCACTTATCCCTTAAGATGTTTCTTTACATCTTAAGGCCTGAGCTCATCCAGAATATGATGCTCCAAGCTTCCTTAGGATCTCACTTGGGGCTCAGCAAATCAAACAGTTCTGAATTAGGACAGCAACTATGTCCTGCTGGGGGCTCCCCCGACTCCAGGGCAATGAATGGCTGAGGCTGGGGCACAGTATTCACATGGGAAGGACAATGCACCAACAAACAGCATTGACATGCATGGATGACTGGTGACTCCTGCCTTTTGGGAGACGACGCTGGCTCCTCTCCCCGCCCCCAAACCCCAGCCCTGCTCCCACTTGGCTCCCTCCCCCAAGGTTCTCCTCCGCTTGCGCCTCTGTCCCATTGTCTGCTCTCGGAGCCAATGCCTGTCCCAGCTGATGCTGAGGCAGGCTCGTCCCTGCCCAGCTCCGCGCAGCAGCACAGCCTCAGGAACGTGTTTTTCCATTGGGCCGAGTGATCAGCCTGGTGCTTTGGCCTGTCCCTCAACTACCGTTCCGATCTCTCTAGCACCAGCCAGGGGGATGCCTGGGTTTACCCCTCAGGCAGTTGGGGGCATCCCAGGAAACTCCCCCTCTCACTTGGAAAGAAAGTTGGGCAGGGCTGGTCCCTCTGCGTGAGGGGGTTAGAGCTGTGGGCACATGAGCAGCGCAGCACAGCCCACCCCGCCAGGGAGAGGGGAAAGAGACGCCCCCTGTGCTCTCCATGAGTGAGTCACAGGCAGGTCAGGACCGCGTGGGGCGGGGGAGCTGAGGCCAGCAGCTGAATAACTGCTGCTCCTGTGGCCACTGCTCCCAGGAGAGGCACGGAGAGAAGTGCTAAGTGCTGGCTGGTGCCTCTGCCTCCAGGTGACTTGGGGGAGCAACAGGGCTGCAGCCACCACCATCTCCCACCATTGTCGCTGGTGGTTTTGCCCCCTCACCCGAGGCCCCCTTTGTGAAGAGGTGTGGGAGGGTGGGGCCTCAGGGGAGTGGGCGAAACTCCCTGGAGACACTGCTGTTGAGGGATGGTGGTGGCCACAGCCCAGCTGCTCCCCAAGTCACCTGAAGGCAGAGGCACTGAGCAGCACTGAGGGCTTATCTCAGGGCTTCTACCACTCTCGTCACGGCGGCTGCTCCCAGCGGTAACTCAGCTGGCGACCTCGGCTCTCCCCACTCCTGATCTGCCCGCGACATACTGCCTGGGGCCTGGGAGCATGGAGGGTGGAGGGGGCAGTTCTTCCCCTTCTCCCTGGCAGGGTGGGCTGCCCCCATCCTACAGTTCCACCCCCCAGGGCAGAGCAGGGGTGGAGCAGCAGCTTTTGCTTGGGAGGGCTTAGTCTTCCCCAGCCTATTATACCCACCGCCTATGCTGACATGCAAGTTCAGAGCTCCAAAGGCTGAATATCCACACACAGGCCAACTCTCACACACCCTAACCACAACAGGTGCACACACTTCGGTGTGCAAACACGCAGGAACACTAGAAGTCATGCACACGATCAGATGCTCTCGTGCACTACATGCCATAGCATGCAGTCGGACAGACGCTGTGGCACACACACAAACACACACCATGCACACATACATTCTTGTTGTGGTCCACATGCAGGCACTTTCTCAGGCCTGAATGTCTTGGAGGAAATCTGTTTGGGAGGAGAATGCTGAAGCAAGGGGATACACACAGGAATACAAAGCAGCAGCTGAGATGCTGCCTAGAGACACTGCAGTCACAACGAGAGTTAACTCTTTACTAGACAGAGAAAACGGAGCCATTTCTGACATGCAGCTGCCCATGCAGCCTCTGGAAAGCGAGCTCTAAGCACCAAGAACAAACATGCAACGACATGCAAAGGAGACGTGGCAGACAAGCACAGTTCGTAACTACAACTCCCAATGGGAGGCTCCCTGCACATGGCTTCACCCTTTATTAGGGTCCTGCTAACTACCTATCTTCAGAACACACACACACACCAGGCTCATCGCGTCAGCCACCCCAGGCCTCTGCCTGCACCTTACTTACAGAGCCCTCTCCTCTACAGTCTCTGGCCTTCCCCAGCTACAGACTGCCTGGAGCACCCCTGGCCTTAGGTGCTTATTCCTGTCCAGGATCCTCACTTCCTGTCTGCACCCACCCACCTCCCTAGATCCTCATCTGCCCAAGCCCATGCCCTGCAGCCCTAAACTAAGGAGACGGCCCCTCCCACTAGGATTTTGCCTGCACCCCAATCCTAATCACTAAACCACGTCACAATCCTCCAATCTGCTTCTGGTACCACCTCTCTGAGCTTTTCTCCCGTGCACTCCCTGCACTCTCTCTTCAATCCTTAACCCTACTGTAGCCCCTCCAAGCAATGCTGGTGTTCCATTCC
Organism: Mesoclemmys tuberculata; assembly: GCA_007922155.1. Lineage (NCBI taxonomy): Eukaryota > Metazoa > Chordata > Testudines > Chelidae > Mesoclemmys > Mesoclemmys tuberculata. Next base: position 22,288,923 of record ML675630.1, on the reverse strand, counting down.
TAAGGCATGACCCCCGTCACAGTCTACCCCAGCCCCAAGCCCACATTCCCATCAGTTTCCCACCCCCTGTAATCTGCTGCCTCTACCAGAATCACACACTCCCAGAGTCCCTTGCCTTAACGCAGATCAAATGTGAGGCACAGACCCCCATTCCCTGCCTAAATCCTTTTGTTCAATGGCTTATCCTTGCTTCAGCCTTCCCAAGTTTCCTTCTGCATTCCTTTCCTAAGGGCACATTACTACAGTCTTGAACCCTGGTCTACACTAGGGGTTTACATCCGCATAGCTACGTCTCTCAGGGGTATGAAAAATCCACACCCCCAAGAGATGGAGCTACACAGACCTAACTTTTGGTCTAGACAGCATTAGTTTGAGGAAAAATTCTTCCATCAACCTAAGTACCAGCTCTCGGGGAGGTAGCTTATCTACCCCCATGGGAGAATCCCCCCTCCTGTGCTGCTAAGTGTACACAATTCCTGAACTACTTGCCCCCATGGTCATGGACTTATCGCCATCAATCCCTTAGCTCACTGCCTACATCACCATCTTGAAGGTAACCTCATCACAATCTCCACACCCAGTCTGCTGTGTATACCCAATCTTACGGGCGTACACACACAAAGCTCCCTAGTCCACTACCTGAACTTTTTAAGGAGCAAAGCTTATGCCTGTGCTTGGAGAGCTCCTATGGGGTGGCGGGGAAGAGAAGGTGAATAACTGAAGCAGTGAAAGGGCAGACAGGTGTCAGCTGGCTGCACTCTCGTATAATGAATCAGGAGCACGGGACACGCCGGCAGGAAAGGACAGGAATGAGGAGAGAGACAGCAAGAAAAAAGCCAGCTGCGGCCAAACCCTGAGCGCAGGGTGACCTGGCAAGCCCAGCTCCATGGGCCAGTCCCAGTCCAAAAAAGGCAACCAGGGTGGGCCATGTTTTAGAGAGGAAAGTGAAAGGAAGATCCAGTGTAAGATTCAAGAACTTCCAAAGTTACCATTAAAAAAGGCCCATTTCAATTCACTCCTGGGATACTGCAGGACCCACAGTCTCAGGCTGCATGTGTCTCAGACTCCTCTTCTAACCCTCCCTTGCCTGCAGCACATGAGGGGTTACACACACACACAACGAGAGTTGGGGAGAGGAGAACAACATGCCCATGTGTTACCCGCTCAGGTGTATCCTCCTCCACCTCACAGAGTGACAGGAGAGAGTCTGGTGAGAGGAAATAAGACAGGCACCAGTCAGATTTCACTAAGAACACCCCTTCAGCCCCAAGCCAGATGAGACAGAGAGTACCAACTGCCTTCCCACTGCTACCAGGAGCTCCCAGCCATTTGAAGCAAGACCTGCTGGGTTCCGCATACTGTCTGAACCATGCTTTATGCCTTCAGCCATTCAAGATGGCTCAGGTTGTGTATGGCCATTTCAAGCCTTGGAGTTTTCTGGACACTCATTTCTCATCCATAAACACTAAAACAGGAAGCAAAGGAACATGTGCCACAAGCTAGTAATGAATGCTTGTACCAGTGTCTGAGAAAGCAGGCACACATGTCAGAGAGAGGGAGGCAGCGTAAGTGGTTCTGCTGGGATGCCGGACCCAGACATGCTGCTGGGGACAGGCATGACACAGAACCCCAAAATGCTCATCGGAGTCTCCTGGCCAGGTGGGAGCCCTCCAGCCTCCAAACAGAGTTCTCATAGCTAACACAATGGCAGAGTCAATCTCGGTTTCAAACCTATCTTAGCATCTCCCTTCCCTTCCCTGCCCCCCACACGGTCTGCAGCCCAGACACCAGAAAAGACTCATCCAGAGAATGAGGCAAGAAGGCTGGAGCCTGTACCCAGTACACCCTCTGCGACCACCAGTAGGCGATCCCCTTGCCCATCACACACTCCCCTCAGAGACACCTTGGCAAGTTTCCCCTCATATTCCCCTCTCCCCTGCAGGTTCGCACTCTCTCTCACAGACCCATTCCTTTCTTCTCATGCAGACCCCTCCCCACTTCCTCCCTCCAGCTGGTGTTCTCTCTCACTCACACCCACGCACCCACCCATCCCCACAGCCCAGGGGGGTCACTTTCTCTCTCTCTCCCCACCTCCCCCCACACCTGTCCCCTACATCCCCTGACAGGTTCTCACATACCCATCCAGTCAGGTTCTCTCTCTCCTCCCCTCTCAGGTTTCTCAAGACCTCTATTACCTGAGGACTTGGATTTTCCCAGTAATCCTCCCCGGTCCTGCCACCAGTTCAGCTATGCTGCTGATGGCTGTGCTTGGAGCCCTAGTGCAGGCAATATTCCAGGAGCTGCCAGTGGTTTCCACAGGTCCGGTAACCCTGCTTTAAGCAGCAAAGGCTTGCAACATGGCTACAGGGTCAGCCCAGCAAAGCTGACCCCGCCTGTTGAAGGAGAGCAGCTCCTTGGGTTTCTCCCACAGTCCCAACAGAAATGTCCCCAGCAGTTCTGCAAAGGATCAGTTGAGCATTCAGGGCCACTCAGCTATTCCTGCTGCCAACCAGAGACGCTACAGATTTTTGCCATGGACCCCAGAAAACCTGTGCTGGGGAGTGGAGTGATGGTACCTGCAGGCTGGTGGGGAAGGAATCATGGCCATGTACTAGTAGGTTCCCCACCTGGATCAAGGCGGGTCATCTTTCTGCCATCAGCAGCAAGGCATTATAGACAGACACTGGCTAACAAGGAGGAAAGAGGCAGCTTCTCCACCCGCATGCTGAGGCACTGTCTTGCCTGAGGAAGGGAGGGCTAACCCCCTCACACAGGCCAGCACAGGATCACCACTGCCCCCTTGTGTGAGGACATGGCCTGGGAGCTATGGGCCAGACAGCAGGCTTGGCTGGAGGAGGCAGCATTCCAGACGGATTTCTTTAGTTTCTTAATTCTACCCTTATTCTAGCAGCAGATGGCCTGCGTGACGCCAAGACTACAGAAAAGGAGACCAGTTGAGTCACTCAAGCCACAAACCAACCTTGAATCATCGTGTTAAAACCATGACTACAGGACAATTGCACAGTCACAGTGCAGGAGAACACTGGGCTATTGTGTGCACACATCCTGTCAACGGCAGTGGCCTGCACTCCTTTCTGAACAAACTGGCTGGAACAATCCCCCTTGCTGACCTGCTCCCTCCCCACAATAAGGCCTTTAAGCTAGTAAGCGGAGCCCCCAGAGGCCTGTCGGCTTTTCCATCCCTTTTTGCATTCTAGCAAGGAGCTACTAGTGCCTCTGAAGAGAGACAGCTGCCTCCAAGGGAACTGAGAGTCAAAGATCAGAGCTGAGAAGATTTACACACAGTTCTTCAGTTGCTGCAATGAGCGTGGCTGAAGAATGATATGGGGCCAGGAAATGCCCTAATAGCTCACAAGGTGGTGGGGGGAGCACAACTAAGTTTAGGACAGGAGATTTATGGAACAAATGGAAATACAGCACCTAGAGAGTTGTAAATAACCCCTGGAAATGAAGGCCAGTAAGTAAGTTTCCCCCACCCTTCCCAGATACAAGCTACTGAGACTCCTGTCAGATGCAAATAGGCAAATGAGGTCCCAGCCCTGAGTATTTCTGCATATTACAGCATTATACAGGAAACATCCCTAGTACAGAGAGCAGAAGAGGGAAATCCAGCCAAAAGCCAAGGAAAACCCTTGATAACAGGCAGCCTTAAAGCCCAGAACACTGAGCAATACATACCACAGCTGAATCTACATTGCCCCTTCCCAATGACTTCCTCCCACTGCTCCCTGTAACACCACTCCCACGGGTACTTCCTGAGCCCCCTGCTGCAAGGTTTGACAAAAAATCAAGGGAGACAGTAGACAGCACTTACACAGGCCTAGGTTCCTCCGATGCAGAGGCAACATCCTCTCTGCAGAGCCAGACTATCTATCCACTAATGCTGACCCAGGTCTGCTCCCCTCATTCCTGTCTTGCCTGGAAATGTGAGGCTGGCTGCATCACTACGTTCTGTCCTTAGTCCCCAAACTCTCCTATGGCATAAGGCACAATTCTAACACCCCGCAGACATGAAGCAGCATTCCCTTCTGGTTTTTACAGGAGCTGAAAGAGAAACGTATCCCCTCCTCAAAAAAAAAAAAAAAAAAAAAAATCCAACCTGCCCTATGCAGGAAGCAGCTGGTGTCTAGGAAGCTGACTGCCAGATGGGAATTCCCTGCCTGAAATCCAGTGAGCATGCTCAGGAAGATCAAGTGTATGGGGTGTGTGGGGGGGGAGGGTGGCATGATGCATCATGGAATGGCACATGGGAAGCTGGGATGGGCACTACTGCATTGTAGGACACTATTCCCATAGGCCCTGACAGTGCCTCCACCCATGCCCATTTGGTCATGGATTCTGTGACCTTTAACAGATCTCTGTGACTTCTTCAACTCCGGGGCTTCCACTGCCAGCCCCACTGTGACCACACCCTGATTTTGTACTTTTTCCCATGACTGTTCTGTGAATTTTGCTTAATTTTACCATGACAAAATCACATCCATGCCCAGGGTCATACCCTCTGTTTCTCAGCAGTCAAGGCCTTCTCCCCTTTCCTTACTTACCCATGATCACCAAGCACTCCCCAAGTACATCAAATTATTTTCTCCATTGCCTGGTCCTTCCTAAAGTTACCATCGCACTGCTCTCTCAAGTGTCTCAACTCCATGGGATTTTCTAGCCTAGTCTACCCTCTGGAGCCTTCATTTGCTGATGGCTCCCCCTAAGTCCCTGGAGTTGATACCTACAACCCTCTCCTCTCTTTTGCTCTGAAGTCTGCTGGTTCCATAGGACTTTGCTCTCTCTTCTGCACCTGGTACTCCCCCAGGTACAATTGCAAACTGCAGACCTGAAATTCAAAAGTCCCACACATATCCCCTCTACCCAGCTCAAGAGCTTGAAATCTCAGCAGATACTTCTCAGCTGCTCTGAGCACAATAGATTAATTTCTCCTTCTCCCTCACATTCAAAGCTGCTGGAGATTTGCCACCTCTCCAATAATTTTAACCATTTTCTCCACTCAGCTGCCCCTTCTTTACCCTTCCCATTTTTCAGATAAGGAGTGGAAATTGCTTCTTCCTTTCTATCCCCTCCCTTCTTCATCATACCAGGACCTCAGGGTTGACCATTCCTCTCTCCTGAAATTCATCCACAGCTATACACGTATCTCTGGTTCCTTTCTGTCATAATTCTGCTTCTACCCCTATCTGTGGAGGAAGCTCCACCTCTATCTTCAGACTCTCCTCTATGGCAGCCCACATGGTTAAATTCTTGGCCTTCTGCTTTTATCTCGATTGAGAAACCTTAGTTATCACTTCAGGCTGATGGAACTGAATTGAACGCAACACCTCGAACGTGCCCTCATTGGCTATCTGCTTGTCTGACACAGTGAAGCTGTGGCTTCACCTCAGCTTCCTTTCCCTTATGCCCACTCAGAAGTGACTCTGCTGGACAACAGAAGTCTTCTCAAACCCAACAGTATATCCTGTCTCCCCATTCAACTCAGACATTCATTCTCAGTAACTATGGTGTCATCCTTGACTCAACTTTCCTTCTCCTCCCACATCTGTCTGCCACCATTTTGCAGGCCTTCAAGTCCTCTGCTTGGATAACTGTAGCTTCCTTTTTTACAGCTTCCACAGATCCTATGTGGCCAGACCCCAGCACACCCAGAACACACTGCTATTGGTACACTCTCAAACAAAGCAGTACAGCTCCAGGCAGCCATTCTCAAACAGTTCTCTTGCAGCCCAGTTGTTTCTGAATCTGCTTCAGTTTGCCTCCATATTTAAAAACTGCCCAGGATAACCTCATTGTCCCACTCTCTAGTCCTCTCTTCTCCCATCCCCTCATGCTTCTATAGCATTAGCCTCCTCCTTTCCACTCTCCGGCTGCTCTCGGTAGTCTGCAACGCATGCCATCCGGCAGTATTCTCCTTGTACTTCACCACTGCATCGACTCTCCAGATCGTCTCAAATCTCCACCTGTGAACATGACTATAATGGTCTCCTGTCTCTAACCAGCCATTTTCATTTAACAGTGCACTTGTATTTCACCACACCCACATGAAAGTAGAGTCACCACTGTATGGACAGGAGAAGTTCCAGAGTTTAACCCGTGCCATTCTGGTGGTGTGCTGCAAAAAGCATTTGGGAACACACAGAGATTGAAAGACAGTATACAAACAACACTTATTAGCCATTACTGAGAAAAACCATTCAGGAAAAGTTGAAAAGTATTAGACATGCAAAGGAGCAGCATCTACAGTAACACTAGTTAACAGTGCTGTGAATTTTCAGGCTTCAGGGTTTTAGTTGATCATCAGCTGGGTTCAGGCAGGAACAACATTGCACAATGAAGTGTCTTATGGGGGTTTTTACTCTGGCCTCTGAAGAATCTGGCATTGGCCACTGTTGGAGGCAGGATACTGAGCCACAAGGACTGATGGGAATTGTCATACAATCACCCCCTGGGCCAGGGAATTGTGTCAAGCAATGCTTACCCTGGCGAGGTCCTCTCTTCCTCCGGAACGCTGCTCCTGACTGCAGGGCCTCCAGCAAGCTGTCCATCACCCCTGTCTCATCACCCTCTGCAAGGAAAACAGGAAATCAAATGGGGACATATAGTTTGCTCCACCCGGTTCTACCACCTCTGGTCCTCCCTCACCATGTGCTTCTGCTCATGGGGAACTACAGACACACATGGGAAGAGTGGGTGTGGGGGGACAACTATCTCTCCCTTTTCCCTCCCTGCCAGAGGAGCAGGCAAAGAACACTCTTTGCCTTTCCCTGCTTCCCAGCAGGTGGGAGGAGCAGGGAAAAACCTCCCTCTCTCTTCCCCCTTCTGGGGGTGGAGAAAAGAACTGCAAATTCTCCTCCCTCCACATGCACTGGGGAAGGGAGGGGAACAACACAACACACTGAGGAGGAAAAGTAATGCTTTCCTCCCACCCAGAACAGACAAGAAAGGTGCTGGACTCTCTGGAATCCCCCATTGTGCACAGAGACTGGGAGATGGGTTAGGGCACAGAACTCAAGGGGAATACTCTTCTTCTCCCACAGAGAAGCTGATTGCCAAAGGGGTAGGGAAATGGGTTGCAGGGAAAACTTTTGAGGTCACTGCCAGCAGCAAAATCACCCAGCAGCTGTGGCCTTTGAGAGAATGGAAGTTTCAGAGAACATGCCAGAAAGGCCATCAGAGAATCAACACCTCCTCCTCCTCCCCTTTCTCAGGCATTCTCCCCAGGTCTGCTTGGCTCACTTGTTTTCCTGGTCCTCTCTTTTTAGAGTCTCTGATTACTAGTGCCATCCACTCTCCTCTAATCTCCTTCTCACTCTCTCTACAGTTCTCTGGCCCTAAGGAGATTAACCTGGCCTCAGCTGCTCTCCTTCCCTAGCAACAAGCATGTCACTGTGTTCAAAGAGCATTTGCCAGCAGAGGCACATGTAGCACCTGTGCAACAGAGGCAATGCAGCATCACTGCCCCCTCCTGTCCAACAGGTAACCCTGATCCAGGACCCAAACAGCAGACACACACCTGAGTCTTTCCCTCCACTGCTAAGCATAACGCTCCTGCATAGCACCCTATCCCAACTGCAGGAAGCCCTAGGCAAGCCCCACATTCTACTCCCAGGGAGAAAGGGTGTTCAAGCAAGCACAGAAAACAGTCCCAGGACTCCTAGGAGGAATGCAGACACACCCCATCCTCCCCCACTGAGAGGGCCAAGGGCAGTGTAGCAGTAGCTATAGCTTTTAAAGGGTTCTAGAAATAGAGCATTGAGTGAAGCCAAATGCTCCTCCCTGAATCGGCTGGCAGTTCCCCATGCACCCAGCATCCGGGTATTTAACGGGTATCAGCAATCCCTTTCACTCCAGGACAGAGACCCTGGAGGCATGCATTTAAGAAGAGACCAGGAGACACCCTCACAGTACCCTGCCTCACAGCTGTGCATAACAAGAGGGGGAAGTGAGCTTGGGAAAGTCCCCTGCATTCTCCCTCTGCCCCCCTTGCAGTCAGTGGGGCACTGAAGGAGTTAAGGAATGCATGAGTATTCTGCAAATCTGTTTCCTTGACAACAGCTCTCAATGAAACCTAAATCTATAAAATCACATTAGAACATCTGTCAGTGCTTCTGTGTGTGCCAGACATGCTGCCCACAGTGCCACCTGCTGGCAGAAACTCACTGTGCCTGACCTACATTCTCAATGCCCCAGCATCTGTCTAGCTGTGCCCAGTTTCCAGAAAAATTAGCTAACCCCAAACTAAGCTGCAAACGAAAGGAAAGGCACTACTATGCTGGGATGCGAATCACGGGGCTTGTGTGGCTACCAGGCCTCTAAAACTGGTGCGAGGTGTCTAGGCAGGAGGAGCCTGCAGCTTAGGGATACAAGAACACACAGCACTAGTCACAGGGCTGGGTGGTTCTAGGATGAGCACAGCACTGATCACTCAGCCACTTAGTAACAGCCTGCAGGGATGGCGGAGGCTCATTATCAATGGCTCACTTCATTAGAGTCAGCTGCTGAACCACTGCTCTGACTCAAGAAGCCAGCTTTGGACATGAATCTTGCTAATTTTTGCTGCCTTGAACATTCCCTTTCTGGGGAGGAGACAGTGATGGTAGTAGGAAGTCATCACCAATTACAGCCGGATTCTTCTGGTTTCCCAGCTCCTTATCAACCTACTCCTAGGCGTGGCTATGACACACAGATTTCACTGCTGTTCAATGCCCACATCCGAGGGAGACTGCATGGCAGTCCAGTAGGTATCCAGCGTATCTCCAGCACTGCTATTCGCTGAAGCTAGATGAGCCGAAATAGGGTCCCAGGTAAGAGGTGTCTGGTTAAGTTCACCCCAGACTAGACAACAAGAAAACTGGAAGCAGGGGAAGCATACTGAGGAAATGACTGTTCCAGTCCGATCTAATGCCCACCTCCAGCTCAGTGTTCAGTCCACTGCTGCTCCTGGACTTCCAGTCATCCACAGAAACCTAAGTGCCCTTTATCATTTTCAGCTGGCCCACAAATTGCAGACTTTCCTCAATGAAATGGCCCTCCTCATCATCCATGCTTTTGTGAGCTGCAGGATGGACCACTGTAACGGGTTGAGGCTTCAGCTGGCATAAAACATTGCTTTCTGGCTCCCGGGCCAATTCCTTGGGGTGGGCTGCATGGCATTCTCAGCAAAGGGCCAGCCTTTGGAATGTGGTCCCTCTTGAAAGCTAACACCAGCCAGGGGAGTCTACACCACTCATTGTTTAAATTGACATCCTCTGAGCCAGAAGCTGGGGAGGATCTATTCCTGCAGGGGCAAGGGCAGTAGTGATATGTGCAATATAAAACTGAATACGTGTCAGGGGGCTGGAGTACTGGGACAGGCACAGCACTAACTGGTGAGGAGGGGTGTACAGAGATGCACACAATACTATCGTGGTGGGGGTGGAGTGGGGATGGGATCCCTTGCGGCATACACAGCACTAGCTGTGCATAGACGCCGGGCTCCTCAGGCCCTGGGCTATGCAGTGCACTAATCACTGGGACCTTGAGACTGAATTGTTGTAATACATACCCACAAACATATGGGCCTCTGGGCCTTGGGATGATGGCGAACGTTTACGGAATCTTTTTCAGCACAATACTGACAGCATAACCTTCTATGAATGTACTCCTCTGCTCCTGAAGTCAGAGGCTCTTGTGATATGACTTGAGCACTGCTTGAGAGTTTTGCTGAGCCACTCGGTCCTTGAGAGAAAGAGTTGCACAGGGACCTCTCCCATCCGGCCAAGGGAAGGGAAGAAAGCAACAAGGCGAGCCCTGAAAAATACCTTACTCATGTCCCACTTCTTCCACTACTGGGGGTGAAGAGGAAGAAGGGGTTGGGAGGGCTCACACCAGCAGCAGCCCTAGAAACCTCCAGCAGCTACAAGAGCCAGGGAAATCCAAAGGGGTCATGATTGAAGGCAGATGTGAAAGGAACATGCTCTTGTTGCTTGGCACAGGCCTCTGGCCTGGCCTCCCACTTCTGCAAACTGAAACGTGCCCCGGAGGGGGGTGGGGGGGAGGAAGATGGAACGCATTAACTCGTACATTTGCTTATTTTAACAATTTCCTCCTCCTGCAGCTCTCAAATGAGATCAAACTCACTATAGTTCAAGCATTCAGCTGCTGCAATGCTGCATTCCTGGGCCTCCCCAGGGACAACACACAGCCTGCGTCCCAACTCCACAGCAAAGGCAGCAGACAGGAGCGAAAAGGGACCAACCAACAGGGAACACCTCATGAACTTAGAGAGAAACATGAGACATAGCCTCTCTAGGGAGGCTGCAAGAGAAAATGGCCAGGAAAGAAACCTAGCAGCAACCCAGAGAAAAAAAGAGCAGCATGTTGTCCATCACTATATCCCCTCAAACCCAGGGGCTCAAACAGCCCACCTTCTTTGAAGGGCAAGAGGGAGAGAAAGGAGGAGGAGAGGGCATGACAGCGTTACAGATGAAACGTTGGCTAAAAGTAAACAGAAGATTGAGCTTGGGAAGATGCTGGGGTGGGGCGGGGGTGAGGATCCCTCTCGTATGAGAGTAGGAGCTGAGGCACAGTTAACCCTGGAAGTCACTGAACACATGCTTAGAGGGTTGGCCAGCTTGTCTGGGGAAAGCTCCCTGAGATCTCATGGCCCATGAATTCATTTCTTTGCTAGGGCAGCAGTGAGAGTTCACACTCTTATCAATACAAGCTCTGTGACAAGACTGTCCTGCTTGAAAAAACAAAGAAATAGGAGCCGGGAAGGAATGTGAGTAAGCCTGTGGGGCATTTTACTGCATTTGAGTTCCCACAAGGAGGAGGAGGGGATAAGTTTCAGGAAATGGAGAGAGAGGCAGGAAATCAATGGAAAGGGCTGTAACTGAGTCCATATGTTGTAACAAAGGAATGTGTCTGGTAACACAGAGCAGAAAATGCTTGTTAATGAGGAAGCCCCTGCTATAGGGACAGCACAAAGTGCTCCTAGAGAGGGGAATTATTTCTTGGGCTAGGGCACTTAGCAGAAAACCTTGCCTGAGCCTCTTGGTTCACAGCCTAGCCACTCTGGGTATGGAATAAAGGTTTGCGGATCAGGTGGCAATTGGGTGAAGAACGAGAAGGCAGATGGTCACTGTAAAAGGCAAATGGCCACTTCAGAGAGGGTCACAACTGCATCTCAATGGCTAGGGGCTGTGCCTGGCCTAGCAACACATGTCCATGACCCCGTAATTAGCCATCTCATTAATAGCCTCATGTAAACAGATCATCTAGCAGTGGGTCAAGGAAATAGCTGGTGATATACCTACTGTATTACACAGCGGGAAAAAAACTAGATGGAACACCAATGAAAGACAAGAATGAGAGGGGATTTGATAGCAGCCTTTAACTACCAGGAAGGGGGTTCCAGGGAGGATGAAGGTAGGCTGCTCTTAATGGTAGTAGAACAAGGAGCAATGGTCTCAAGTTGCAGTGGGGGAGGTTAGATATTAGAAAAAGGTTTTTCACTAGGAGGGTGGTGAAGCACTGGAATGGGTTACCTAGGGAGGTGGTGGAATCTTCATCTTTAGAACTTTTTAAGCTCCGGCTTGTCAAAGCCCTCGCTGGGATGATTTAGCTGAGCTTAATCCTGCTTTGAGCAGGGGGTTGGACTAGATGACCTCCTGAAGTCCCTTCCAACTCTAATCTTCTGTGATTCTATTAAATGGTCTAGGATTCATTTTAGCATAGCAAAACAAAGATGGGGACTCCGCAGCCAACAGGATTTGTGGCTGTGTCAAAATGGACATAAAAAATTAAACTGCATTCCCAGGAGGCAGTTCTCAAGCTGTAGCTCACAGAGACCTTCCTGTTGCTTTGTAGCTTGAAGTGTTCTGAAAGCCAAGCAGCAGAGTGAGGTGGAGGTGGCAAAATGGCCTTGGAGGTTATTGCTCCCTTACAAAATGGTCAGCAGAATCATTCCACCTGCAGTACTGCGTCCAGTCTGGGGTACTCTATTAAATGGGCACACAACAGTTCTGGAGAAGGCCCAGCAAATGGTTACTAACATATCAGCAGTTTAGAGGTCCACAGCTAAGAGGACAGACTGGAGATCTTAGTCTTCACAGTTTGGAGAACAGGTGTCTAGGGGAAGGAGGAAAATCTTATTGCTATGTGTAAAGTACAGTGAGATCATCTCTGGAGATGAAGGGGAGGAGACAAGAGAGAGATCAGAGCTCTTTTTCATTTACCTACCAGATGTCCCAAGAGACAGAAGGGAGTGACAGAACATTAGGCAGGAATACAGGAATTCCTTCCCTTTTTGTTCAATGCCTCTCCCTATGTCACACAATTTGCCACATTTTACATAGGTGGTAAGCTCCTCAGCACAGGCTCATTCTCTTTGGTTTGTGAAATGAAGAACTCTGCACTGCGATGGGAATGTATAAATCAGAATAAACCCAACACCAAAGTCTAATGCTCTGTGCTGCTGCTGGAAGCCAAGGCGTTCACACAGACAAACATTCACGTTGCCTACTCAGAGGACTTCTCCATGTGCTGAGCTGTCTCCATCACTGAGACCCCAACCAGGGGCTCACAGCTACTTCCCTTTTCTCTCGCACCTTACAACCCATACTATTGCTACAGCTTTGCACCCAGACCAGAACCTCTGCTGCCCCTCACTTATCACCATATTGCCTCTAGTACCTGCATTCATGTCTATCAGCTGCTCTCTCTTCTGCTGCTTCTCCAGTCTTTCCTTCTCAGCCTTCTCCTTGGCCAGTTTAGCTCGGCGCATCTTCTCCTCTGTCTCACGCCGCTTCTGATTCTCTTTGACAGCTTGCTGCAAATGAGAAAAACAGCTATTTGGGAAGTGGCTGATGGTGCAATGGTCTGCGTGGGGGTTACTGTACAGACACAGTTACCTCCCAATGGGATAGGATGAGAAAATATCATGTGAGGGCTGGGTGCACAGGATGGAATGCTCTGAGCTAAGTGGTAAGATAGGGAAAGGTCCTTTGCTCACCAGAAACATGTTCTTGAAGTTTTGGAGATCCATGAAGAACTCCTCAATGGACATCTTCTTGGGGTCAAACAGGAAGTACTGGCCCATCTCCTTGAAGAGGTTCTCCATGTTAGAGTGCATCATTTGCAGCTTGTCATACTGCTCCTGAGCATCCTTGATAAAGATGTGAAATCTGACAGTCAAGGATTACAATCAGCTCCTCTGAAAGCATGAGGGATAATTTTGGGGCATGCATAGGCTATCTGCTTCATCAATGGGCTCTTCTCTAGCTTCCTCTAACAGCACAGGCAGCTCCACCTCCATCCCCAGAATAGTCCAATGGGTGCACCCCATTATCCTCTGCTCAAGAAGAGGTCAAGGGTTCAGAGTCTTGTGTTAAGGGGAGGTGGAAGGGATGGTGGGACTATGCAAATCAATGCAAACCCTATTAGAAAAATCAGAGCCCTTCCTATAACCACTCCACTCAGTGGACTCCCCAGGGCACACTCCTGCCAGGACTCCCCTTACAAAGCGAGACCTTATAACGCACCAGTGCTGCTCCTTCCCAATGGCCTGCACCACCACAGTGCAGTGGGAGTCAACACATCCTAAACCCATGCAACTCACCAGAATCCCCTCAGCCAGAGCAGACTACCTGTCAGCCTGACCAGCACCCTGCAATGGACCCAGGGTTCTCCTTGCCCGCATCTGAGCACTCTCGTCCTCAAAACACATTCAAACACAACAAATCTACGTCCCAATTCTGCCCCTCCACAGTAGCACCGGTGTATTCGCACTCATGGCAGATACCACGTACTATCTCCCACCTCACAAAACACTGGACTTCCTTTGCCTGTGGTAGCAGCTCCCCAAGATGTAGCATTCTAGGTACTCCCCTCAGCAGAGGTGTACCCTGCATTCCAACTGTCACCATATGGTGCACAGAGAATCCGACGGTCCGTGGCACATGCCTGCATACCAACTTCCAGCAAACCCACAGAGTAACAAGGGTCTGTGGCATACAGCCAATTATCAGGCACATGACTGCACAAGGCTCTGGAGATTCCCTTGCACACAGCATCTAAGGACCTAGAAGATAGTGGAGATTCCCTTGCTGATGGTATAAGATGCCTAAACAATGAATCAGGGATCCCCTCAGTCATGCATGAACATGCCTTCTTCACAGGACACACCCATGTGCTAGCCTTCCACAACCTTGCAGTGCACTGGAAATCCCTTCTACCCTAACCCATGCCCTCATACAGGCCCCTCTTTCTAAGAGGTAAAAAGGATATGGTCATTTTTTCCACAAATTTGTCCTTCTCGTCTGTGGCAGTGGGGAAATTCTCAATATCACGCTGCACGTCTGAAATCTGTTTCCTCATCTGATCCAAATTCTTCTGTAAATTCTCAGCGGAGACTGAAATAGAGAGAGAGATGATAATGGAGTAGGAGGTTCCCAACATACATATCAAAATTGAGCCCTTGTCCACAATGGGATTTTAAACACCATTGTAGTTGCTTAATCTAGTTTGAAAGCAAGGCAGACTCCACCAGTACGATGGTGCTGTGCCAGTACTGACAAGACCGAAGCTCCCTGGGACCGCAGGCAACAGTTCACACTATAAACTTGGCGCTATTTACTCATGGACCGTGTCAGCTCAGGTGAACGGCAAAGCTGACTTATTTTCTACACCCAGCACATAGATGTCTCCAGCATTCTACGTATGGGTCATTCCTCTTCTTCCTTCCAACTGGCCATAAGCAAGGGGTGATAGGCCAGATTCTTGGCCCTGCATTGCTGCCTTTGTGTCATTCTTGTAACACAAAGAGGCCATATACAGGCTGCCTGTGAATTTCCCCAGTGTAGAGGCTCTACGTCATCTTCTGTTCCAGCCCTCAGCGTAAGACAGTCTTTGTGGTTCAGTGATTTCTGACTGCCAGAACAGTCCCTTTGGGTCACCAATAGCTTGGTGCAACTTGTAGCAGCTCTCAGGCTGAACTAGAATTGAGGAGCTACAAAGATAACATAAAACCACTTTTGCCTCTCTCCCCACCAAACACAGTGCACTGAAACGCCCCAACCAGACATTAGAAACTGGGTGTGTGGTTATATTAGAATTTCTATTGTGTGTGTGTCAGAAAAGAGGTTGAGAGCTGAAGAGGAATATGTGATCAATACCAAGAAAGACAGACACAGAGAGGTTGGTTAGGGAATGCAGAATTGGAAGGGGGACCAGGACCCCAGGCACTCTGCTGAGAGCTTCCATTCCTGCTCTCTGAAAGAAGGATACATCCGCCGTCTGCAACCTGCTGCTCTCTTCTCTATTTCCTTCTTCCTTGGACACTGACTCAACACAGCCAGCTTTCCACACAGGACACACAACAGATATGACAACGGGAGGACAGATCCCTGGGAGTACCGGGAGCTTCCCCCACTATACTGCACAACACAGCCCTACTACTCAGTCCACATCCCTCTTGCCAGACCAAGAAAACCACCTACCATTGGGAACTAGCTTCAAACTCAACAGCAACCTCTTGGCCTGACATCCATTTACACAGAAACAAAAACTGTCTTTGTTCCACATGCTCCAGAACCAATCTCCCATTCCCACCCATACCCAGAGACAACCCTCCACCCTCCCAAAACAAGATCAAAATCTCCCAATGCCACCTTTCACCTATTTTGACATCTCCTTCTGTAACACTCTGTCCACACAACAATGAAAAATACCTCGGCTGGCTTTCTCCACGTGGATGAGCTCATCAAGGAACTTCATTACGTCCGGGTACTGCTGCTCACACACTTCAGCCAGGAAGTGCAGTAATGTTAACTTCTGATCAGTGGACTTCGTGTCTCGGAGCTGGTAATGAGAAAACTGGCTATGAGAATGGGATAGTGCAGGGGGCACTTGAAACTAGCCAAAGCGGTTTGCTGCCCACACACAGACACCTGGAGGTTTCCCTGTGTGATAAACACAGGGGAAGCAATTCCCTGACCTGCCCTGGAAAAAACACTCACCTTGCAAAGGAAACTAATGTTGAAGCCAAAGGCACCAGCATTCCTGGAGCCTGCATTCATGTAGTTGCCCACAAGTAGGGTGATCTCTAGCAGGCTGGAAAAGCTCTGACTTTTGCGCACTTCCTCACAGGCTGCTGTTACTGAGACAATCTCAGGCTTGATGTTCTCCACCTGCTCATTAAACTGCAGCTTGAAGAGGATGGCGTTGAGACGGGGCCGCAGACGGGAAACTGAACTAATCTGAGAAGGAAGGGGACAGGTACAGTGTCACACACAGAGGGCAGGAAACACAAGATGGTCCAAGGAGGGAAGGGGACAGAAAAGGAAGCTTACTTAACACTGATTGTAGCTCTTTGCAGATCTGCTCTCTAAAAGTTGTGTGCTATGCCTTGCGAGTCCCAAAACCATTTAAGAGCAATTAACCATAGAAGACACACACATTGACCTTCAATCAAACATTAGGCACATTAGATTGTTTTAATTGAGACTGTAATGCCCACATGCCTAACCGTACTCAGTTTTACTCCGTGTATGCAAAATCTAATTCTTGGTCACAAAGATGCAGGGAAAATGGGTAAGCAAGTGTAGCTCTGCAGAGTAAATACATGTGGAGAACTTCAACTACTGGTCGGTAAATTGTCCTTTTCTCACATACAACTGCCACTGCAGATTCCCACTCCAAGGTCACAAATCCAGAAAGCACGAACACAGGACCTGAAGCCCTGCTGGCTTCAAGCACACGATGGCTGGGCTTTAGTGCTTTCCTGAATAGGGCTGTTTTCCCAAATCAGAGTTTAACATCTTAACAAGTAACAGCAATGAATCTGTGGCAGGGTTTCTCAGAAGCGTGTATTTAAACTGAGACAGAAGGGTTGGCCGCCCAAGGTGAGCATCAAATCTGGATCCAATCTCAAGAGACCATACCTGAACATAGCCATGAGCCAGGATCTTCCTAGCAGTCCTAGTCTCAAAGAAGCAGCACATTGAAGCAGCATGGCTCATTGACACTTGAAACCCCATCTAACGTAACATAGATGAATGCAGATAGTTACGGATCAAAGGCTGCTTATTGCTTGGCCTTCTTCCCTTTTTATGACAACCAGGACGATTTATTAAACTGTTTAGTTATGGCCCAATAATAGCTTCATGTTCAGTTTGTGAAGCCTACCCTGTCCAAAGGTATCATGTGGGCTTGGAAAGAAATCCAGAAGGGAAATGGCCTGGGATGAAAATTACATTATCTTGGTCAGGAATGGACTCCAACAGATCATCCATGAGACTAGGGAGAGTCCAGTTCAAATCCCAAACACTAGATGGCTTACAGACTGGTGATATACAGGCAAAAGACTCTCTGGAAATAGTTACACTGTGTGAGCAATGACAGAATTACCATCCATTGCAGAACAATAAGTCATTCTAAAGACTAAACGTACCTGAACTATAGAAAAAGAGAACCCAGATTTTAACAAGAATAAATGCTCCAAAATGGCAAGAATAGGCCATACCTGAGACACCACATCCTTATTATAAGACCACACAGAAATGCTTCTATTTGAATGTAAGACTCAAAGCATCTAAGGTTCCAACACCCATGCTACTAGGTAAAGTGACTGACTCAAAATGCAACATTTGATTTCCATCTGGAAACTCTGGTAAGAGCACAGGCAGCTCTTTCATAAGCACAAGAATGCCCAAATACCACAGCTGATGGGCCTCAACTAGGATTATTAGGATCCTATCATCCAATTCTTGTCTTGCTTTCTACAACAGAAAAGGGGGTGGGGAAGGACTAGAACCATGTGTCTGAGAAACGAGGTGGAGGCAGGCTTGGCTGTGGTCAAGTCAGTGAACTGGTCTGGAAGGAAAGAAAGAAAGAAAGAAATCATTTACTGGTCTGGGCTTCCCACTGGCATTTCATGACCAAGTTTGCCTTTGGAATAAGATGTGGCTAAAGAAACTGGCTGATGCTGGTAACTGGGATTCATTGTTATGAGGTGCCCCCGAGACTCCTAATTGAACTACTGGACAGGACACTAGACCGCAGCTGTTGGTACTGGTGGGATACTGAATGGGGGCCCTTTCACCTGAAGGAAGGGCCCTGTATAGTTTACAGCACAGTGGGACCAAGTGCTGCAGCAGCAACCCCTATATTCCAAGGCACCATTTATTTATTCGACTGCCATGGAATATCTGTATCCTTTGTTCTCATCCCCGCAGCCTCCCCAAAACACACCCAGCTCTGACGCCGTCAAAAATTCTTACGGATGTAAAATGCGATCATTATTTTCAAGGATGGGTGTTGTTATTGTTCCCTGGGCACCTGACTCTACTCTACTCCAGCTCAGAACCTCCTCTTCCCTGTCTGTGTCCAGAAAGGGAAGGAATTGGTACCTGACTTGGGCAGCTTATCTCCCCAGCTCACGTCTCAGCTGCTGCACTGTCTTGTAGCTTACATTTGTGTCTCCTTCATTACCTAGACCTTTGGCTTTCCTACCTACTGTTGGCTGGCTTTGTAAAGGAGCAGGTACTGTGATCCAATTAGCTCCCCTTTGTGGGGAAAGCTGCAGAGCAAGAGGAAGCTGCAGGCAGGTCCCAGCATTGCAGGGGCACAGACAGAAAACAAAATATCGGGTGTAGCAGATCTGAGACCTGGGAAGTGTAAGTGTTCAAATAACTGTTCTGAAATGTGCCAGACAGGATTGGACTTTTGCAACAGTACGTGCTAAGTGAGTTTCCTGGGGAGTCCCTGGGGATGGTTAATGCAAATTCCACAATACTGGTTATGCATAAACCCAGGTTTTTGAAGCTTCATCCTGAGGAGAGGGACATTGATTGGTGATTACCTGTTACAGGAGATCAGAGGCCCAAACGCCATAAAGACACAGCTTGACTGTCCCGAGCTTGTTCTAGTTCATCATCTGAAACCCGACATGAACTCGTAACCAGGAAAGCTAACCCTTTTTGCTGCTTTTTGTTTTTTCTCTGTAATGCTAAGAATTGTCTGAAGAGACAGTACCCTAAGGATAAATATATTTTGTTTTGTGAAAGCTGGCTGGCAACTGATATACACTGTTGTAGTCCCTGGAGATAGCATAAAATCATAGAAAGGTAGGGCTGGAAGGGACCTTGAAAAGTCATCAAGTCTAGCTGCCTGTGCTGAGGCAGCAATAAGCAAATCTAGAAATAACTAAACACAGGTGCTGGACTCTGGTCAGATCCACTGGGTACAGTGACAGTGAGGTGCAGACGGACTGGAAGCCTAAAACCTCAGTCTGGAGAGACAGCGATGCAGGTCTTTGCCCAAGAGGGGACAGCTGGAAGCCTGAAAACTTAAATGGGTGCCTTCAAGAAATCCAAGGGATGAAGGGTCAAAGGTGCAGTGAAACTGTCACACTGGACAGCTGGGTGCAGCAAAGTGATGAACTCCACAACATCTAGGAAAAGGCCCAATTACACAGCTGTAGAATTGTGCAGTCTACAGGCCCTGACTGAGATGAGTGCCGTAGTCATCACTCTCAGAGCTATTGTTCCCAGTTCTCTGCAGACATATGGACATGACACTGCATTACTAGACAGTGTTCATGTTGTTGACCTTTTCTCTGCTACTATAGTTGCTAAAAACACCATTAAAAAAAAGGAAAGGTCAGATTCTGGAGCACATTCCCATAGCAAGGGGGAGAGGATTCTGTAGTAAACTCCATGGCTGCAGAATGAGGCCATCTCTGGGTAACGTGAGAAAACCCAGGAGCTCAAATGGCAGTCTTGGCCTCCCTGAGTTTCTCTATCGTGCTGTCTTTTCTCTGAACAGATTGTGACTTTAAAAGACAAACTGAAAGCCTTAGTCTGAACTTCTTAAGGGAGACCTGATGTAAGGAACCATGAATCCTTTGTCTCAGCATCACTGCTGAGCCAAGGGAGCAGACAGCTGTATTCAAGGCATCATATACAGTGCTGCCTTTCTTGAAGAACTGAGGCCTTTATGTCTTGCCTGCTAGCCTCTCTATAGGAGAGTAAAGAGTTAAAAGCTGGACAAATGGTCAGGCCTAAGTTACAGGGAAGGGGTCATGGCATGGGCAAACCTTGTTTCTGCTAATTGGTATGAATTCTAGTTAAAGTTTGTTATCTCTCTTCTTTCTTCCCTTCCTGGCCATCTGCGCAGGGGATAAGGCTAACAAAATAACTACTGCCACTCCTGCACAAGGCCAGGGTGGGAAAGCATTATCTTCCTTTCCCCCTAGCATGCCTTTACTTCAAAGAATGTTAGTGTACAATTAATAGATTTTAAGGTGATGTGCCTTCCCTCTGTATGGTAACCCTGTAAACAACAAACAGGAGTGGGTATAATTGTATTCATTACGTAGTTGTTAATATTCATTTTATAGATGTCAATGTAACCAAATAAGGGTCTATGGGGAGTTGCTAAAAATGTATACATTTACATACTGTTATGGATAAAAGAATTGTATAGTAACCCCCTCGTTGCTCACTCGCAGCATCGAGGTGGAACAAGCAAGCAATAAAGGGTTCCGTCTCCCCAATTTGCCCCAGGGACAACCTGTTTTGTTATTTCTAACACACTCAGAATAATCTTCCTTCACAGATGGAAATTATAACAGACTACAATGGTTTATAAACTGATTAATTGCACCTGAGGAATAAGCCCTTCTTCTCATCTGATCTAGCTTCTGAATCCTTATCCTGAGACACAGACAAGAATGATTTACCTCTCTTGCACCTGTTATAGGCTGTCAAGACCATTGGGAATTTCAGGGAAAGGTAGGATATACAGGATAATCACAGATTCCTCTGTGCCCTGACTGGGAAATCTCTCTGATATGGACAGACAACATTTCTCTTGAGAATGAGACACTTTAGCACCTCTCTTAGCACATTTGTGGCGAAGGTGGTATGGTGATAATGATTTCCAGCCCTTTTAGAAGGGTGACCATGGCTAGACTCCGTTCACTGAGTCCATGAATATGTTTAAAGCCCACAACAGCTTATCAGGCCACATGAATTAAAGAACATAATACCCATAAGGATCATCAGGAATATACCCCAGAATTATTTCAGATCACTACTGTACCAGAGGGGGAGATTAAAGAGGATCTCTCCCCCTAAAGCCAGATTAATTGTGCCACAAACTCTAAGGGAAGGAGAATATGACTCAAAATGTTGAATTTGAGATTGAAGTTTAATGGTAAAGAGAAAGTTCAAGAAACAGAATCTAGGAGCTTTCACTGAGACACTGGAGTTGGTCCAAAAATTTCTAGGGTGGTGGCAAATCAGGAATTAGAAGACTGTGTGGATTCAAAGAGTCACCAAAAGTTCCTCTGCTGCCATGCTACCAACAACAAATCTTGGGCCAACTTGAAAAGAAACAATACCGAGTGCATCATAGCCAACTGACCCATTGAAGCAACTGCCCAATTTCATATGCCTTTCCCAGAGACAAGGACTCTCTTACACAAATCCTCATCTAGCAAAGGCATTAAAGTATACTGACACATGCCCGAACCTAAAGTCCTTATACAGAGAGGAAATGGGGTCTATACATCGGGCCCTTGAAGTGGAGAGCTTCCTTGACAACTCCTCAGAGAGCCCTCAGTCTTTGAAGTGCACTGTCTTCTAGACAGACTGGGACATGGGCACTGAATCATCTATAATCCAGAGATCTGCGGATCTCTTTTATGCCCTTTTGATCCAAAGAAGGTTGTTTAATCAGAAATTTAGCTCCAGGCTCCTCCCATGCCCTAGGGTGAACTGACAAAGCTTCCTCCATTAGGGTGACTTCCAGCCGATCCTCGAGCCTATGGGGTAAAACCCATCCAAGGCCATGCAGCCCAAAACAGAATGTTTATTACCCAGGCAGGCTAAGTACTGTGGGTAATGTTTTGGGCACATGAAGCACAACATTTAAATCCATCTCTGGATGGCTGTGGTGATGCTAAAGGATATTTAAAACAACAAGCAGCAGTAAACGAATGTGAATATAAAACCCCACAGCTAACACTATCAATCACAGCTGAAGAGAGAAGCTGGGGAAAGGGAAATTATCACCAGGAGAACACTGCTGAGTAGCAGTATCATGAGCTGGTCCAACCTGGAGTGCCCTCCTGCGGCAAGCCACACCACATCAGTTTCCTCTTCACTGCTTCTGAGCACAAACTACCCTGGCAAGGTTAATTTATGACAAAGGAAAGCCCCATGAACATAAACTACAATGCAAGCTCCATAACCTTAGTCCAGGCAGTACAACAAGGAGAGCCTCAGCATCCCTCTCTGCACTGAGCCTCTCCTGTGCAGCTCCAGCATCTCTCATCATTCCTTGACCCCAGTCTTCAGACCTTTCTGGCCCTGAAGCTTCTGTAAGCCTACACACATCCCCATCTGCTGCCCTCAGCCCCCAGCCCTCACTGGCCAGGGCTCTCAGGCTCAAGAAGCTCTGCAGGCTAGCCCCTCCCCTAGCTTCCTGACCTCCTCCAGTCTCCTCACTTGCAAGTAGATCTCACTTTCCTTTTTCTGACTGACTCACTCAGTGCTCCCAAGCAGCTCTGATTCTCCCCATCTCCCTCCAGGGACCAGGCGCCCTCTTTTAAGCCTAAATGGGAGGCAGCTGATGAGTCACAATTACATTGGCCCTGTTCCCTCTCAAAGGCCAGTGTCACCCTGTGACACAGAAACTAGAATTTTTGTGCATGGAGAGAAATCTGAGGATCAACATGTGCGACCCTCCGAAGCTGTTTCAGGACTCACAAGGTAAAATGTACAACTCCTAGACAGGGCACATGCAGAAGCAATGCCACAAACACACTAAGTGGTGTTTTGGGGGGGAGGGCAGGATCAGATCTGAGAAGGGAAGGGGACAACAGCATCAGACATCGCAGGATTGGTGGGGAGACTCCACATACTGTACATGTGATCAGCTGCCTAATGGTATCTATCAGATGAGCAGGGAGAGACTGTGACCTGTCCTCTCCCTCCCTGGCTCCAAGGGCAGGGCACTCACCACAACACCAAACTGCTCGGACTCGGCCAGCTCATTGTACTCATCTCTCAGCTCTGACAGCATCTTCAGCTGCTCCGGCTCTGGCATCTGCTTAATCAGGTTCTGAGGAAGAAACACATGAGTCAGTGAAGCACAGTCAGATGAATTAGGGCCCCCTGGCAAGAGCAAGAGACGATGGGGTCCTACACAATGTGGAGTGAAGGCAGCTCTGTCAGGCATGGGCCTCCCACCCAAGAAAGGAGGCAATACTCTTGGAAAAGATTTATATCCACCAGCTCATTTCTCCAGACAGACAGACAGACAGACAGACAGACATCAATCCAACCAACACAAGAGGCTAATTCTACAGGGATCTCGGCTACAGGGAAGCATGTTTGCCTCCCTGATCCTCACTCACCTGCACCATGGACTCAGTCAACACAGCCTCATTCACCTCCAGGATCACGTTCTTGATCTCCTCGTAAGGCATACGGAAAGAGCCCAGGAAAATCGCTGCCAGGGTCCAAAAAGAAGCACCAGTAAATCCATGGGGACAGTGTTCAGCCAAGAACTAGAGAGGCAGTCACTTTATGGCTCAGGGTGCTCCCTCCATTGAGCCCCATCAGGAACCTTATGCTCACCCTGGGCCCATGGGCAATTCCCTAATTCCAGCGTACTCACAGAGGTTCTGTGCCGTCTTTGAGTCCAACACCTTCAACTCTTTGACTTTTTTCTTCTGTGCACTCTTCTCCTGTCCACCCTCCTGGTCTTGTTTTGCTGTGTGCACAGGAAATTAGGGTGAATGGTGACCTAAGGAGCTTTCACCCACATCTTGGCACCACAGCACTTCTCCACATAGCTGCCAAATAAAGCTGCCTGCTGCTCAGAGCTCTGTCCAGTCCACGTTCCATAAACCACTACACAGGCCACAGACATTTACAGAGGACAAGGTGAGGGCAGGGAAGCTGCTCTCACTAGACTTACCTTTTTGCTCAGA
This sequence comes from Mesoclemmys tuberculata, assembly GCA_007922155.1. Taxonomy (NCBI): domain Eukaryota; kingdom Metazoa; phylum Chordata; order Testudines; family Chelidae; genus Mesoclemmys; species Mesoclemmys tuberculata. The sequence goes on along the minus strand of ML675630.1, from coordinate 22,264,916 downwards.
GACAGAGAAGCAGCCTTGACTCTCCCAGGCAGAAGAGAAATATCCTAGCAATAGGACATTCATTGCAATATGTACTGAGCGAGCACAGATACTTCAGGGATGGGTGACAAAGCGCATACTGAATCCTCCCCCTTGTGCACTGGCAACATCTCTTATGCCCTGCCAGAGGCTCTTTCTCATGTGGGTTGGGGGATCTTCCAGTCTTTGCTCCAGGGATTTGCATTTTAGGGCTTAGGGTGTAAAAGCACCCTACTGGCTCTGGCCCCGTGATGCCATCCTTCTCTGCCATCCTCATCCTCTCAGATATGCAGCGCTAGCTTCCCCAAGAAGTGCAGAAGATGGCTTAGATGGCATGCTGCCCAAACACCTAAAGGCTCATTCCTTCACTGGCTGCAAGTGACAACATGGATTGAAGTAATCCCATGTCAGAAAGGCTGCACCCCCCATTCATCACATGATCTCCTAAGGGATGGATGCAGCGGAGATACTAATTCCAGAAGACTAGCACCAATAAAGGCAAGCGGATGGAATGAAGGAAAGGGCCATTAAGGCCCTCAAACTGCAGCAGGGCTACGAAGTATATCCATAGATTCCAAAGGCAGAAGGCATAGGTGGCACGTGAGACTTCCAGTGGGAGGCTTACACGCGAGCATCAGATTATCCCTAGAAATGGGGGGAGGCCCTGCCCTACTCTGCCTCTTCCCCTAAGACCTGCTCACCTGCTTAGAGGAGCAAGCAGTGGGCAGGAGGAGCTAAGGAGAAGAGGTGGAGCAAGGGTGGAGCCTTGGGGGAAGAGTCCAACAAGGGATGAGGCCTTGAGGTGGAGCACAGTATAAGCACTGGTGGCCCATCCACTTTTAGGGAGCTTTGCTTCTGGTGCTCCAAAGGCGTTGATGGGCCGGCATGCCTCCAAAGGGAGATGATCTGCACCACAACCACGGCATTTCTCTTCCTGTATGGCCAGCCTTTTTTAGGGAGGCTTCTTATACGCTCCACCCATGCCAGAAGGGACAATTGTGATCAACTACTCTGACCTTCTGTATAACACAGGCGAGAGAAGTTACCCCTTAATAATCCCTAGAGCAGAACTTTGAGAAAAACATCCAATCTTGATTTAAAAATTGTCAGTGATGGAGAATCCACCATAACTCTTGGTAAATGGCTCCAATGGTTAATTATTCTCACCATCAGTCTGAATTTGTCTAGCTTCAATTTTCAGCCATATACCTTTCCTTTGCTAGATTGAATAGCCCGCTATTAAATATTTACTCCCCACGTAGATACTTCTAGACTAATAAAATCATCGCTTAACCTTTTCTTTGTTAAGCTAAATAGATTGAGCTCTTTGAGTCTATTGCTACAAGAAAGGTTTTCTAATCCCTTAATTTTTCTCATGGCTCTTCTCTGAGCCTTCTCCAATTTATCAAAATCTTTCTTGAATTGTAGGCACTAAAACTGGATATGGTATCCCAGCAGCACTTGCACCAGTGCCAAATCTAGAGGTAAAATAACCTCTTTATGCCCATTCAAGATTTCTGTTTATGTATTCCAGGATTGCATTAGCTTTTTTGGCCACAGCATCACACTGGGAGCACAGGTTCACATGATTATCCACTTTCTACCCTCCCACACCCCACAAAAAAATCTTTGCAGAGTCACTGATTCCAAGGATAGAGTCCCCTATTGTGTAAGTATGGCCTTCAGTCTTCGTTCCTAGATGTACACATTTACATTTAGCCATGTTAAAATGCATACTATTTGCTTGCTCCCTATTTACTAAGCGATCCAGATTGCTCTGCATCAGTGACCTGTCCTCTTCATTACTTATCACTCCCCCCCCCGTTTTTGTGTCATCTGCAAACTTTACCAGAAAAGATTTTATGTTTTCTTCCAGGTCACTGATAAAAATGTTAAATAGTGTAGGACAAACCACTGATTCCTGTGGGACCACACTGTAAACACACCCATTTTATGATAATTCCTTATTATTACATTTTGAGACCTATCAGATAGTCAGTTTTTAATCCATTTAATCTATGCCATGTTAATTTTATATTTTAGCGTTTTAATCAAAATGTTGTGTGGTTAAATGCCTTACAGAAGTCTAAGTATATTACATCAACACTATTACCTTTATCAGCCAAAACTGTTATCTCAACAAAAAAATATATCAAGTTACTTTGACAGGATCTATTTTCCATAACTCCTGTTGATTGGCATTAATTACATTATCCTTCTTTAATTCTTTATTAATTGAGTTTTGTACCAGCCGCTCCATTATCTTGCCCTGCACTGATGTCAGGCTGACTGAACTTTAATTACCCAGGTCATCCCATTTACCCTTTTAAAAACTGGCACATTAGCTTTCTTCTGGTGTTCCTGAACTTCCCCAGAGTTCCAAGACTTACTGAAAATCAACATTAATGGTTCAGCAACCTCTTCAACCAGCTTTTTAAAAACTTTTGGATGCAAGTTATGCAGACCTGCTGATTTTAAAAAGTCTGACTTTAGTAGCTACTGTTTAACATCCTCCAAAGATACTAGTGGAATGGAAAGAGCGTTATCACCACCGTCCCCAATTCCAGAACAAGAAATATTTATTGAACACTTCTGCCTTTTCTTGCATTACTATCGATAATTCTATCATTTTCATCTAGCAACGGACCAATACCATTGCTAGAACTCTTTGCTCTTGATAGATTTTAAAAGCTTCTTATTGTCCTTAACTCTGCAGGCCATAGATTTCTCCTTGTGTCCTCTTGCTTCCCTTATTAATTTTCTACAAATTACTAACCTCTGATTTATATTCATTACTATCAACTTGCTCTTTCTTTCATTTGTTTATGCATATATTTACACAGATACACACGCAGATATGAAATATATACTGTACGTCATTTATAATTGCCTTCAATTCCCCTCTAACCCAGTTCATTTTTTAAACCAGCACAGCCTTCTTCCTCAATTGTGGCTTTTTGGGCATCTAGTGCAGTGTTCCTAAATGATTCCTAATTATCATTCACTTTTTTCTGATTAAATTCTTCCTCCCAGCTGGTTTGGCTCCTAGGTGACTACAAAGGGCAGGGCCAACCCCTCCTCCCTCTTCTCCACCGCCTGAGGAGTGCATGAGCCACAGTATAAAGCTGCAACACTGATCTAAATAACAGATACATTGAATGGAAAGTTATTTTGCAGAAGGAACATTAACTGCTGATCACATTCCCTCAGGGCTGCCCCCACTAACCCAAATGCCCTATTCTTCATTCACATTGGGGCCACATTGCCCAGAGTAACATGGGGAGGGAAGAGCTCCATCTCTCTCCTCAGAGCCAACCCATGATGATGCTTCCTCTTTGGATTCCTTCTCCCTGACGTGCTCACACACTAGGCTAGAAGCAGATAGAGCTCAGTGCAGCTACTGAAAAACACAGAGTCACTGACCTAATTTTCTGCGTGTGCATGCGCAAATGAATGAAGGACACTGCAACTCAGAGAGGCTTAAAGAAAAAGCAGCTGCTATAACAATTTCCAGAGATCAGAGGGGATCTTAGGATGTAGGAAGTGGCACATTGTGTTCCTAGAGAGCACTCTTATGCAGGATTGGGGTGTGGCGGGAGCAAAGGCAACATGGATAAAGAAAGGGAAAACAAAATCTATGAAATGGCAATCATGTCCCTAGGAAAGGGTAGGAGTCGGGATAGGACTCTTGTTGCTTAGCACTTAAGGATTAGAACTGTACAAAACACACTGGAGAATAAAGTGGGTCTTGGAATTGAGGAAGCAGACAGGAGAAGTGGAAAAGACCAATTAGGTCATTTGTAGACTAAGAAAATCGGGCTGAGCAGTCTAGACCAGTGTTTCTCAACCTTATAAGTAGCAAGTACCCCCTAACTTCTGAAAATTTTAATAAGTACCCCAACACTCAATTTTCCATTCTGAGAAATACAATCTTTTCCCCCTTTACTGCTGGATGACTGTATTTCTCATAAAGCAGGAGAGTTCTGAGTTTTGCAGTGCTGTGTGGCTGTGGCAGATCACAAACCCCCCTGCTGTTTCTCCTCTCCTTCCTCCTCCCCTTCCTCCATATAGGAGCAAAGGTCAACGCCAGCCTGGCCTGATGGCATGATCATGTGGTATTCTCCTCACACAAGTGGAAACTTGTGAAGGATGAGCAGGTACTAGCGGCCCCACAGAGTGGATAGCAGCACTCTCCACGGCCGTCTACGGGGGTGCGGGCCTGGGGCAAATCACACATTGTGGGCCCCTCAAGATACTGGTAAAATCTGGGGCTGTCATAGCTGTCAATTTCACTGCTCAGCTACAGCAGTGAAATAGACAAGTAAACCTGTGGGTAGAGCCTGGTTCCAGGACTGGGCAAGCCACTGGGCTCTCCATCTGGCTTTCTGGGCACCAGACTTTGAGCTGAGGAGAGAAGCTGCCACCTGGGCAAGTTGCAGGTGACTGCCATCTGGCTACCACCCCAGAAGGTGGGTGACTGCCACCCAGTCTGAGCTGGGGCAGAGGAGGCTTCCACACAGGCTGGAACCCAGGAATGTGGGCAGGCGGCAGGCAGCTGCTGCCCATCTTCAAGCCAGGGTGCGGGAGACTCTGTCTCGGCTCAGAGCCAGGGCACAGGTGGCAGCCACCCAGCCGCAAGCCCAGCTCGCAAGGTGCAGGAGGCTGCTGCTGGGCTTCAACCTACGAGCTGGGACCAGATGGGAGGTGGGCAGTTGCTGCCTAGCATCCCAAGAAGCCAGTGTCTGCCACCCAGCTTCCCAGGACCGGGGCAGCTGCTGTTTACTTCCCAGCTAGGAGGTGGGACTGGGTGGGAAGCTGGTGGCTGCCACCCACCTCTCCCAGAAGCTGGCGGCTTCCACGCGCCTCCCTTCACAAGGTTTTTTGCCACGTACCCCTGCCTGTGTCTCGTGTACTCCCAGGGGTAAGCGTACCACAGGTTGAGAAACTATGGCCTAGACAGACAGACATGGAGAGTGGGGAACAGTACTTAGGCCCTCAGATACCATAGCATTGGATATTGTATAGAGGTGGGATTCTCAAGCCACTTTCTTCTTAGACAAGGCCCATATGGGAAGCACATGAATCCATTTCTTACCAAATAGGTAAACCTACCATACAAAAATGGCCTCTCTAGATGAGGACGTAGCAACCTCCCTAGAGCCAAACCCATCTGAAACCCTGAGCAAAACCATTATTCTCCAGTATTTTGTCCACTGGGGAGATAGCATAGCTGCTCTAAACCTCTCTTCCCTTCACACCTTCCACACAAGTCATTGTGGTTCTCCAATGAGCTATGGAAAGTGAGGTAAAAAGGCAGATGACAGGAACACCTAAGGTACAAATCCAGATCAGCTACAACTCATTAATAAACTCAAGACCACATACAGACACACAGCCACAAAGCCACCTTCCTCTCTCACAGTCACATTAACCCAGTCACAAACTGTTCCATGCAGGAAACTGGTTAACTGACCCACAGTGCCACACAAATCTTCCCTGAACCTGGAACGCTCCTACCTCACCCACCCTGATCGAGTTCAAAGCCATCACCCAATCAGAAGCCCTGGAAACTTTGACCCATGTCTCTTCATGGCTGACATACGCCAGTGATGGTCAGCAGTGATAACTGAGAAGGAATATCAATGTCTCCTTCAGAGGTGGGTAGGCTCCACCTGCTCCTCTCAGAAACCTAGCCAGAGACCAATGCTTTCATCACCTGCAGGCTAAGTTTCAACTGCTATGAAAAGGCTGAAACAACACAGCTCATTAGCCAACAGTTCATGAAAATATTATGAGCCTCATGGATCCCCATTAATTCCACATTGAAGTCCTGGTCCCCTAATATACAAGGCACCTGACAGACAAGGGCTTGGCTCCTTCCAAGACTGTCTCATCTTCACAATCCCCCAAAACAATTACACTTCATAGGAACAAAGTAGCTGGAGACTCCCAGGTTGTGGAAACTGGACTCCCTGCTGTAGGACTACTTGCCTAAAAAAACCCAGACAGACTAACCCCAAGGGTGACTGTGCTCAGACATAATTAAAGTCTCCCATCCAAACCAACACTACAAATAATTCCTCCAGGAACAGCCCCACCCACACTTCAGGCCAAAACATCTCTCCAGGCTCCTGTGCAGAGCTCAGAAAACATGCAGAGGGGCTATGCAGAAAACTAAGATAGATGGAACACATCCCCTTTCCCAGACACACCCTTTTCCCTGGGTCCCACTGGGACGGGACAGAAAGCCCCCTACCCAGAGAGATGCCTCTTCCCCCTCACCCACCCTGGGTCCCACTGAGATAGGACACAGCCACCCATGCACCACCCCGTCTCAGTGGGGTAGGATACAGCCCCCTCCCCCACATTCTTGGGTCCTACTGGGATAGAACATAGCCCCCTCCCCAGAGAGATGCCTCTTCCCTCCCTCGTCAACCCGGGATAGGACACAGTCACCTCTGCAGAGAGATGCCGCCTCCCCCCACCCTCTGAGTCCCACTGGGATGGAACACAGCCCCCTATCCAGACAGATGCTTCTTCCCCCTCACCTGCCCTGGGTCCCACTGAGATAGGACACTGTCCCCTCTGCCAAGAGACCCCTCTTCCCCCCACCTTCCCTGGGTCCCACTGAGATAGGACATAACCCCCTTTGCAGAGAGATGCCTCTTCCCCCTCACTCGCCCTGGGTCCCACAGCCTCCTCCCAGAGACCTCCATTTATCTCAGTAGGACAGAACACACTTCTCTGCTATGAACCACAGACCTGCAGAAGCCCCCACTTCTTTCTGGTGCTCTGACACAGAATTCAGCTGCAGACTTCACTACAAGCAGGTGGTCACTAGCAGTACAGACAGCACCCCCCTCCCACTGATTTGTACGGGATCTGGGGGGAGGGCTTTCGGGGGGCAGATATCAGAGAGGAATTCCTGTGGCACAGCAGGCAGAATAAAGCTTTCCAAAGCGTGGCTTGCCATCTGGTGTCTGCTCCTGGGCTAAGCAACCCCCCGGCCCCCTCCACTGTACAGCACTTGGGGCACAGAGAGGGAAGAGCAGTATGTCTAAGATATAGAATACAGATTATAAAGAAAGATGTATCATTAAGAAAAGCATTGATCACATACACTGATACCTCTGCATGGGCTTCCACTGTGGCTGAGGAAGACACCCCCTTCATGGAAAAGGCAATTAAACCTGGCACTCCCAAACAGCTGGGATAACAACAGCTGGAAGGGGATGCCTTATCCTGACTGCTCTGTACCACTTATGGGGGGACAACCCCCATGCCCCACCTCCAGTCTCACAGAGAGGAATTCCTCTACCCTCCAAAGGTGGGAAAACAGCCCCTTACTGTAAATGTGTAGGCTTCTTCCCTTGGTAGATGAGGCATCCCCCACCAGTAGCTGTCCTGAGCAGGGTGCATGGCAGGGTATTCCTGGTTGGGGGCAGTGGGGAGGAGTCTGGGGCAGGGTAATCCAGATTCTTAACTCCTCAGACTCTAGACAACAGAGGGGTTTTGCACTCTGAGCCCCCTGCACATACAGCTCTCACTTTCCCCAGTCTCACTCAGTGTATATGGGGAGCAGCCTCTTGCTCTGGGCCCCACACTGTGTAAATAAAGCCTTGCTGCCTTTGCTTGCACTGAATTCTGTGTGGCTGAGAGAAGCGCAGCAGCGACAGCTCCAGCAGCAGCTTTGCATCAGCTAGACAAGCCTCACTCTCCACACAGACTCCTCCCTTGCTCAATCTTTTTATTTTCTGCGTCATAAACACAAAATGGAGACGACGGGGAAGGAAAATATCCTGCCTAAAATGGCTGAATGCAGTAAGGAAAGCAAGAAAGCTGCATGACAGTGCAAGAGCATCCCCTGCTGCTGGAAAAGAGGAAACGAAGGCACTGCTTGGTCAGCTTTGAAACAACAGGCTTATTGGGATGCTGCAGTTACACACACAGGCTGTGCCTAGGAAAAGTTACAACATAGCCTGCGTTACTCTGAATCACCGCACCCAACCCACATAGCCCTAAGGTCAGGGCGGAGCAGGGGCATCACACACCCATGTTACAAACTCAGCTACTCCAAGCCTCTATGCCCAAGATACAACATGCCCTCAACACACAGCAACATGACTACTGGACTCATTTTACTTTGCCATTATGTTAGCGTCAAACTCCCTCCTCCCTTTGAGAGCCTCTTAAAGATCACAAACCCTAACCTACGGCCGTCACTCCAACCTAACAGAGAGAAGGGAAGAGAAGCCGTTTTAGACAGGAAACATATTTGAACCAGATTCTAAATAATAAGTATAAATCTATAACTATCTATTTTATATGCAGATACAGCCACAAACCACGTCACCTTATTAGCACCCCTCGTCTTACCTTTGCTCTGTGGCCTCCCATGCAACACCTTTGAGCTCACTCATTGTATCATGTCTAAAACAGAAACAGCCACCTCAAGCCAAGGACTGTGTTCCATTTGTTCTGGAGAAGGCCAGGGCCTTTCAGGTACTGCACAACTCGTAGCTATCCTTCACCCTGGTGCAGGTCCCCTCCACATCCCGAAACACCCCAGCTTTTAGGGACACTGCAGATTGCATCTGCTTTTGCTGTAGTGTTGAGTAATCTTGCATTATTGGGTCCACTTCCTGTGCTGGGACTCAGGCCCTCCTCCCCACACGAACACAGCTAATGAGGGTAAGATGAAGGAAAGCTGGGTCTTAGGATAGGGGAGGTATGAAGGTGCAACCTGGCCATCTCAGTTTGGGCCCATCCTTGCTCTCACACTGAGCAGAGAGGGTCTGTGAGGGAGAGAATCAGTCAGGCCCAGAGGACAATGGGTATGTGGGAAGTTTGGCACAGGAGTAGGGGTTGGAACCATTTCCTTGCTCCCCAGTTCTCAAGCCAAAAAGGAGCTTGACTAGAATTAAACCCAGCAGAATTTTAAACTGAAGCCCACTTGAGAGCCCTAGCTAAGGCCTTCCCAGCTTGCTTCAGGATCTGTTCAAAGGAAGCTGATCAGACACACATTCAGTTACAATAGGGACAAAGTAGCAATGGGAGGCAGTAGGAGGGACTGAGAAGCAGGGGAATTTTTAAAAAGGTTAGTTTACTTGTACATCTCATTGCACCTAAGCCACATACCCAGAGAAGTAGTAAATGCAGCAAGCTCATCTGCATCCAGTAGCAGGGCTCTCAGTGTAGCTTCAGAGGGCCCACTTGCAAGGAGTGCCCCACTTTCATAGAAAACACATGCTCAGAGTATCAGCACACAGACGCTATGCCCTTATGAAAGAGAGGGCCACACAGGTTATTTACAGTGCTGAGCCCAGGAAGAGAACTTTGCACCCATGGAAACACACCGTATGGATCATTTCGGTGGCAGATAGTAGTTTCTTTCCAACAAACAGACCAGCTTAAATGAAGCCAGATCTCTGCAGCAATACCTGTGTACCCATCTAACTGCAAACACAAAATATAGAAGAGGAGGCAAGCAATTCTATAGCTATTCAACTGACTGCACCAGTTGCAGGAATCATAGCAATATACTAGACAAATAAAATCCAAGCATTTGTAATTCTATGCCCCAAGTAGCACGGGGTGCTGCAGATCCGCACTGAAGTGCATTGGCTGATCTGGGCAGAGGGTACAGGACAGGAGCAGTCCAGGAGTATTTACAGAATTACTGCATGGAATAGGGAGGGGTACAATAAAGCAGAATACAGGAGTTTTTTTTAACATATCAGCAATGTAGCACTGCGTCTAAATGACTAAACACATTTTAGTGACTTGTAAATACTGGCCCAGCATGTTCCCAGCACACCGTAGGTGACTCAACAAGGAGTGCTGGGAAAGTACAAGTAACGAATTTGGGTGGGCCCAGGAGTGGAACAGCAGAAAGCGCTGGGGGCAGGAGTGAGGTACACTGCAAGAGCTATGTGTGGGAACCCAGGACTGAATAGCTGCGTGCAGTACAAAGCTTGAGACCGAGGGAGATGCACTGACAGTGCCGAGGGGGTTGTGGGGAGGGTATCAGAACAAGAAGGAGGTACACCAGCAGAGCCGTGGAGGGGATCTCCAGGATTGAAATAGCCAGAGAGCTGCAGGGCAGTAGTGAAGTACAACAGCAATAGTGTCTCGGGGTCAAGGGCAGGGCATGCATATTGCTTTCCTATACCCACTGTGCCTCTTTGTGACAACTTTGTTTCATCCACAAGTGCAAAACCTACCAATTTTACCTCTCAAACTGCAGAACAGGGAAGTGTCCAAAAAGCCTGGAGGAGCAGAAGCTGCCTGTGAGAAAGTGCAGGTGACGCCGCCCCTCACTGAGCCAGCCTGGCAGCAGATGGAGAAACTTAGAAACTTCCCTGATTGTAATCTCAGATCACACACAGAAAAGGAAGGAGACAAATCTCCTGTTCCAGGCTCAGAAGAAACACAAAGGGCCCCTGAAATGTGAGCTGTGTTGCTCCTTCCCCATCCTGGCCAGGGATCTTTAGCATAAAAAAAGAGGGACAGATGGGGAAGGTGAGAGGCCTGCCAACATCACAAAGCCTTTGTCTGCATATAAATCCGGTTTTTCCTCCCTTTGTCTCTAAGGAAGCCAGCTGAAAAAAGGAGGAGAAGGGGGGGAGGAGGGGGATGTGTGGGTGGAGAAGGGGGTTGCACCATTGCTTGGGTTAAGGATTATCAGATGACCTCCTCCTCCAATCCAATTCCTCTGACATCATTGCTAGTAATGGGAGCCAAAGCGGCTCAACTGCGCACATCTGGTGGCTGCAAGGAGCAGTGCAGGAGGTTTAAGGAAACCATTAAAACTAAGAGAAACACACTTTCCTAAGAAAACACCATGGGATTTTCCAAGCAAATGGGTCCTAGGAGATGCCCCCAAAGGAAGAGCTAAGGAATCCTAGAGCAGAGTATATCCTAGCAAGGAGTTCACTCAGGGTTCCTCTGAAGCCCCAAACTAAACGTTGTCAATAAAAAAATCATACCCGCAACGGCTCTGATACCAAGACATTGATGCCAGTACTGGGGTCATCACTCTGGGTTCTATGGAGCTGGGTCATAAGTATCAAATCCCTATAGGATCTCACGTACCTGGAAATGGAATTCAAATAATGCGAGGACTACTATTGGTGTTGAAACTGGGATCTAAGGATGGGACCTAAGGATGAGCAGGGAGGAGTGTCCAGTGGGCTGGATATGTTTACCATTCCTTGTGGCCACAAATCTAGAGCGTGTGCTACAGACTCTGCATTTTGCAGTTGGGAGCTGCTCCTATTACCAGCTTCTGTAGGGAAGGGAAAGAGGGTGATGTTTCAGAATGTTTTGGGGAACAAGGTGGATCTGGGTCAGGGACCTATCCCAGCCCCAACTTCCTTCCTATACTCTGTGCCCTGTATCCCAAGAAGGCTCACCTCCATATGTAGCAAAATATTAGCACAACTGGGTTCTGTGTCTGGATTTTGTGGCTACCTGAGATGACACTGGGTACTATGAAGAGTCTCGCTCTGCTGGGCTGGCCCTGGCTGCCATGCCTAGATTCTCTGTGAGTGCTGTGTGCTAACAGCACTACAAAGGACTGGGTGCTACCCAGACATAACCATATTACACAATGGCAGTGTTAGGGACATGCAGAGAGCACTGTAACTGGGCATGAGATGCCAGCACTATCTGCTAGAGCTTTGTGTGCCAAAAGATGGCACTATGGGATGAGATAGACTCTGAGCAGGCTCTGGTACCTTCTCTCTCAACTCTGGTATACCTGGCCAAGGGACTGAGTGTGGTACCATATGAAGCATTGCCTCTTGACCCCTAAAGATATGGAAGCAAACATTCATCTCTGCCCAGCAGAGAGAGAGTTCTCACAAGGTTATCCTCTGAACCTCAGTGGAGCTCTCTGCCCCAATTTTTGTGTTAGTCTCAGGTTAGTGGGTGTTTGGTACAAGTTCAGTTGCTGGCAGGAAATACTACCAACTGAGTTTACTGGGCCAGTACGATCTTCTAAAGTTTTCTAAACCAGAGTTGCCCATATAAAGAGACACATAAACAGGAGCGACTGGGACTGATGACACCCATGCACCACGTACAAGAGGATGGCACTGTATCAGCATGTGGGAGCATGTGCAGCCCTCTAGGTTTAATGTGTTCCAATCCGTGTACCCAGAGAACCAGCAGAGTAGTAAAGCACTGCTGCCAACTGAATCCAGACATTGGACAACATTTTCAAAAGCATCTAAAGTGACTTAGGCACCGCTGACTTTCAGTGAGACTTTGAACATTTTCCCTGCTCTGTCTCTGGGTTACATCTGCCCGGGAACAGCAGCATAAAGTTGTGCAAGGATTGCTGCCCAGACAGCAGGTATTATCTTAGCCAGCTTGGCCCAGGAGGGCAGCATTAAGGTGTGTATGGAGTGCTGTTTGTGCGGTTAGTATTATCTGGGTTGGCGTGCCTAGGACTACAGCAGCCAGCTAGTGCTGGGTTAGCAGCGTTCCTGTGGCAGGTATTATCTGGGAGTGTAAACAAGCAGGGCAATGTGTCCCTGTGTGTTTGGAGCTACCAAGTGTCAGTGGAGGATACAGTTTGGGGTGAGGATCACTGCCCGCAGAGCAGGTACTGTGCTCAGGAGAGCAGTGCTGCCCATGTTCCTGGAGCTATGAGTCCGTGTAGCCTAGGATGGCACAGAAATGATGTGCAGGGAACATTGGCTATGTGGTTGGCACCATCTGGGTGGCAGTAGCTGCTGAGAGTCAGTGTAACCGCTGGGCTGCTGCTGAGCCTCACACAAAGATCCTGTGATATGGTGTAAGAATTCAGTTAACAATGTTTGTCAAGTTCCAAAGGGGTAGCCATGTCAGCATCTGACGGAGTGGGTTGCAGCCCATGAAAGCTTATGCCCGCAGAAATTTGTTAGTCATTAAGGCACTACAGGACTCTCGTTGTTTTTAATGTTTGTTAAGGCTGTCCTGGCAGGCTGAGTGGGTGCATCACAATGCTGCCACCTCAGCGTTTCATCTTCCTCCCTCTCCCCAGGATTCTGTTGTGGGGAGTCTACACAGGAGCTCAAAACCTAGGGAAAATTAACTCATTTCTCTGACTCCAGCAGTGAAACAATCCCTATGGCAAAACCAAATGGATCCATGTGCCACCTGATGTTCAAAAGGAGAACTGAACGTTGCTCCTGATTAGAGATTGTAAGGTTAGAAAAAAACAAGAGTCCTGTAGCACTTAAAAGACTAACAATTAATTTCTGCAGGCATAAGCTTTCGTGGGCAGCAGCCCACTTCGTCAGAGGTTAGAAAGATATCACTAGACTAAATTGACACAAATAGTCGCTATAAGATGTGTGCTGGTCTGGTGCAGCACACTACCTACCTTCCTAGCTGAGCTTGCTATCATCCCCAGCACCAAATACTTGCTGACGTCTCCCCAGCTAATGCCCAGAATTCCATCCAGTGCCTGAAAGTGTCACATCTGTCTCCTTTGTGACACTGCCTGTTTGCTCTCCCACTCCCCAAATCCTGAAACAAGAGCAAGCTCTAGCCTTTGACATCTGATAACATGAGATTTATCATGGACAAATGCAATTCGATACATTCCAGGAAAACCAGTCATCAAACCAGATGGGAGGGAGAAATTGGGAAAGCAGGTACCCCTCACACTGACAGCAGGCTTTGATTGGAGTTTGGAATGCAACACAGCATTAGAATGAAAAGCCTAGGTGCTTGGGGCTGCCTATGCAAAGACACCAACAACATGGCATAGGGAAGGAAGAGTCATTCTCTATAAATCTGATGTAATCACAGCTGGGTTCAGTTCTGGGCATCACATTGATCAAAAGATCTTTATAAACTGGAAGGAATTTGAAGAGCAACGAAATTGCACCATCAGAGAAGGGCTTGCAGAAAGAGTAATACAGCTAACTACATACATACACCAGCTAAGCAGCTTCCCTAAGGTGAAGTTGGTGACATGGGCCCAGATTCTGTGCTACGCCTCTCAGGATATGTCCAAGGCCAGATGGTGAAGGTGCAAAGATGGCTTTAAACTGCTTTTGCGTTTCTTGAATTCTGGGATGCCTTGGGGCCAACATGACCCGCAGTACAAGGGACTGCTCTCGAGTATGGCAGACTGACACTGCTGCCTACGGTAGCACTACAACTCAGAATAGCCAGAGTGGAAACTATTCTGGCCATTCTCCATCCTGCCTTTAACCTGTCCCCAGAATGCCCACATGCCAGGGGATGTACCTCCTGCGCTGGCCCCTCACTGCTTCAGTCTGGAGAAAATTTCCCAGGAGGCCATTCTGCTTTGCTTTACTGGTCCTTTATACTGCCAGAATCTGTCCACAAATATCTGAAAGATGCAAGCTAAAGGAAGGAGAGGAACTGATTATGGTGTGTCAAAGGGCAGTAAACTAGAAGGAACAGGAGGCAAGAGGAAAGCAAACACTGAGGCTAAATAACAGAACCCTGTTCCAAGTGGGGAGAACAGTCATCCCAATGGACTGAAGGAACTGTAAGGAGTAATTTTGTGATGGTCACTGAGGAGGGAGGCAGTAGTGAGGTTACACCCAACAGGTCTGTTAACTGTTAAATTTGTTCCTGCATTCAGCACAGGAATGGAGGGGGCAAAAAGGGCTTTAAGACATCTTTTCACTCTCAGCCCTGCCCAGATCCTGAAGTAGCCAAGAATGCAGTAATAGCCTGGATCTTTCCCTTGGCCTGCCCTCAGCACACTCCCTACACTAGGGGCTAGGACGGTGTGTGGGGCGGGGAAGCACACAGAGTGATTGTAGCAACTCCGCCTTGGCTGAGGGATATTCTACCCCTGTATTCTACCAGAGCAGTGTAAAGGAGCTGGGTGTAATAGAGAATCTCAGAGAGATCTTCCCCTCTACCTGGATTCTGCAAGTAAACAGACAGCACCAGCAGAGCTGACTGAGGAGTTGTACATGGGTTAGTGATTAAAATACAACCTAAAACAATGCACTCCCCACGCCTCATGCCAATGACAAGGGAAGCGTGGGGTCTCCTTTGAACTCATTTAAGCTGCATCTATCTATATACCCTCGTTAGAGAGCTACTAAAAGCCTAGGAACATCAGAAGGTAGTTAGTCCTGAAACGGGCGAGGGAGTGTTTAGGATGACACGTAAAGGGTGGGCGTGCTAACCCCAAAACGGGGGAGGGATTACTTAGGGTGACACAGGGTATAACTAGCAATTATGGGATGAAATTAAGGTTGACCTTCAGAAGTCACTTGCTGCCAGCCTTCCTGCATTGCTCTGCAAAACCATCTCCAAAGAAAAGGCTGGGGATATTTCAACATAGGTCAAAGAAAGCCCCAGAAAAGGTGCTGAAGCAACCAATCCTGCATTAGTTCCTGTGAGACTGACTAGGTGACCTAATGGGACCTGTCCAGCTCTGTCACCCTTCAGAGGCTGAAGGCAGCAACGTTTTGCTGAGCATTTACCAAATTAGGCCTCACCTGGACAGTTTGCATCAGGAATAGCTGAAGCCAGATCAAAGCTATACAGTGCTGCTGCTCTAGTGTTCCCTGATTAACAGTCACCATTTCTCACCAATTATAGGCTTTGGGCGCCATCTGCTGGTTGAAATGGGGAAGGCGAGAAGAGCTGAAATAGGTCCACTTAGCTGTGCGGGGAATTAATTGTCAGTACTGGTTCCAGGCTCAATTTCTCTGCATGTGAGCATTTTGAGCAAGGAGAAGAGAGTGTTACTTTCCTCTGAAACATTAGCTATCAGCCAATCCCAGAGGCGGGACCCTAGATTAGATGGGCCGCTAGTCTGATCCGCTTAGCTATGTGCTGTATGTCTCTGTCTCCCATGCCCTGATCGGGCCCCCAACAACAGAGTGCATTAGGATAACGGTCAGTATGTCTCAGAGGATGTGAAATTGGATGGTTTCCTGTTTCCCCTCCATCTCTACTTCCATTCATGTCCCCTTTTGTTTCATTCTCAGCTGCTTCCTCTTACTACTCCACTTATTGCCTCCCTGTGTCATATTAACCTTATTCAGTACCCCCTGTGTAATTAGTGGGGGTGGAGAGACACCTGATTCTCTGATCACAATAGAGATGAGAAGGCCCCATCCCCTCACTGAAGATGGGGTGGGGAGCCCAGGCAGGAAAATCCCCATTACTCACAATGAGTAGTGATCAATGACTCCATGTCTAGCTGGCAGCCAGTCACAAGCGGAGTGCCCCAAGGGTTGATCCTGAGGATAGTTTTGTTCAACATCTGCATTAATGATCTGGAGGATGGGGTAGATTGCACCCTTAGCAAGTTTGCAGATGACACTAAGCTAGAGGGAGTGGTAGATACCCTGGAAAGTAGGGATAGGATACAGAGTGACCTAGACAAATTGGAGGATTGGATCAAAAGAAATCTGATGAGGTTCAACAAGGACAAATGCAGAGTCCTGTCCTTAGCATGGAAGAACCCCATGCACTGTTACAGACTGGGTCCCACTGGAGAGGCAGCATTTATGCAGAAAAGGATCTAAGGGTTACAGTGGAAGAGAAGCTGGCTATGAAGCAACCGTGTGCCCTTATTTCCAAGAAGGCTAATGGCATATTGGGCTGCATTAGTAGAAGCATTGCCAGCAGATGGAGGGAAGTGATTCTTCCCCTCTATTCAGCCTGGTGAGGCCACATTTGGAGTATTATGTCCAGTTTTGGACACCCACTACAGGAAGAATGTGGACAAATTGGAGGGAGTTCAGCAGAGGACAATTAAAATGATTAGGGGACTGGAGAACATGACTTATGAGGATAGACTGACAGAACTGGGCTTATTTAGTCCACAGAAGAGAAGAGTGGGGGGGGGGATTTAATAGCAGCCATCAACTATCTGCAGAGGGGAGGATGGAACTAGGCTGCTCCCAGATAACAGAACAAGGAGCAATGGTCTCAAGTTGCAGTGGGAGAGGTCTAGGGTGGATATTAGGAAAAACTTTTTCACTAGGAGGGTGGTGAAGCACTGCAATGGGTTACCTATGGAGGTGGTGGAATCTCCATCATTAGAGGTTTTTAAGGTGTGGCTTGACAGAGCCCTGGCTGGGATGATTTAGTTGGGGTTGGTCCTGCTTTGAGGAGGGGGTTGGACTAGATGACCTCCTGAGGTCCCTTCCAAGCCTAATCTTCTATGATTCTATGATAATTAACTAAGAACTGTACTAAGGGCCTTGGTGTGCCTCAGGTGTGGGGCATAAGGACCCACAACCAGTCCAGGCAGAGCTTCAAAGGCAGGGGATACCAGTCCAGCTTCATTAACTTTTTATGTCACCTTCAGTCCAGAATCGCTCGCTCACACTGCAGTGAAGCTCGTCAAATCAGAGTAAAGTGCATGCCCTGCAGCTAACTGTGAGCCCAATTAATTAAAGCTGCACTGGGAGTCCGCAGAGATTGTAACAGGCAGAGACATCAGTTGGAGCGGGTGATGGCTGCCTGGTTCTCTGCATTCAGCCTGCAAGGGCCACGCATACATTGCAGTCAGCAGTTCGAAGAGACCTCTGTGCGGCACAGGGAATTAACCCCAACATGCACCAGACTCGGGGGGGGGGGGTCAAAGCCACCCAACCCATGTTGAACATGGCTGGTTAGAGCCAGGCAATATGCTTTCTGAAAGAGGATACTGCATGGGGTCAGCAGAGGAGAGGTTAAAAGGCACACAAATATTTTCCTCAAAACATGCACATTACCGGTCCCAGTCTGAGCTCACAGATCCCCGGTCTCTGCAAATATCCTACAGACCCCAGAACAAGACACACAAGAAATCACAATGGGAACAACACACTCACTCGCCCCAAAGCCAAATAACCAGCCAGAGAAAGGCTACAATATATCAGGGCAGACACCACAAAGAGGAGAACTACCACCAAGCCCACCCTCAACTAGCCAGGCGGCATCCACACTACTCTGCACACAACTTCAGGTCAAATGGCATCTGACACTGAGTGCATGTCTACACAGACACACACTGCGCAGCAAGCTGGGGTGTAAATTCACAGCACTCCAGCATGCTGCCTACTGACTGCCCATGTGCACCCTGCTGCTATACTTTAAAAGTTCCCTTCCATGTGCCGGCACACTGCAAGAGCAGCTGAATGTTAAAGGGAACTGGTCTGGTCTCCAAGCAAATCCAACCAGTTTGCAGATGAAATGGCAATAACTTCAGAAATGCAGAGATGGATTTTAGCTCACAGGCCCAGCAGCCAAGTCCTCTTAACCAACATTACTAATGGCGCAAATCAAGAAAAATGTCCTGAGAGACCTTTTTTTCCCAGCAAAAGGACAGGTTGCTCTGGGATGGGCTCCCACACACAAGGCAAAGGGTACACTTGAATTTTGCTCACACAGGCATTTCTGAAAGAGAGAGTCAGCTAACTCAGCTTTAGCAAAGAAAAGGCAATGGGGATACTTAAAAGGTCAAACAGTTAAGGAATAAAATGAAACATCCCTCAAAACAATAAGTTTCTGTCCTGGAATTTGAAATCTGCTTCTATTTTCACTGACAGACTCAGTGCAAAGTTTGAACTGTATTTATCAGTAAACGTCACTTCTTCTGCCTAAGTATCTTTCGAAGTTCTATTCCTTCATGAAGTCTTCTCTGACAGTAGTCAACTGGACATTTACCTACTCGGAGATAAATTATCAATCTGAATCCCACTCCTGGAGCGCCAGTCCTAATCTAGAGCCTGGTTCTTGAGTTCTCCATATCCACCTTTATTGTCCAGATCAGCATGCTGGTCTGAGGCTGAACTGTCCCGCTGAGAACTTCTTCTTAATCCCTTGCCTCCGAACTTCTGCAACATCTATTGTTCCCTGGACAGCTATTCAGAGGCGTTAGAGATGGAAATGGTCTACAAGATTCCCCTGCATGTGCCTTGCAGTACATAGTCTTTGATAAAAGAGAGAGCAGAGTGTGAAGTGTTTGGGAGTTTATACAAAAGCTGCATTTGAAAGTTAGACTTTAACCAGTTTTAAGAGGAGGATAAAACAACTACTTCCCTGAAAAGTAAAGCCCACCTAGAATGCACGCACACACTGGCTAAGCAATAACCTTAATATTACGTGTCACAGCAACTGAAGTCTAGAGACTGTCCAGGACTGCACTCTACTTTTTCACCCATGATCAGGTTGCTCTACAAAGGGCAGCATTCCATCTGAGGCAATGCTATTTTCTATTAGTTACACATAGACATATGGCACGGGGTGGGTTTTGCCTGCTATGGACCCTGCCTGCTCTTGTTCACTTGAGATTCATTTGAAGACAGGATTTAATCTCTCTCTCTCTTGTGATTAAGCATTTTGCAGTGTGCATTTCAGTGAGACATTACAGTCTCACCCATTTAAGTGGATACAGCATGAAAAGTTAGCTGCCAGAGCCAGCAAGCTGATCACAAAACCCCATTTCTAAGCCAAGAGTGCCACTTAGTGGACACAACACAGGGTGTGGGGAAGTTTTATTTCACAATGGGAAAACTGAAAGGAGATAAGAAGGCATGTGCTGCTATCTACAATGGTCCCAGACGCAGAGAAAGACCCTATTTCTCCACCAATGATTTTTTAATGTAGTTCAATTAATGATAGCAGCTCAGATGTGTCAGGCCCATTCAGCCATCTCCTACCTACATACAGGCAGGGCAATGCCACCCTCACCCCCATCTCCTTTTACAATGGCAGGGCATTCTCTCTCACCCCTGCTGTTGTCACTCCCTCCCTCATAGCCTGACAGTCTCCTAAAGTTTTGTTTTCTAAGTAACAAGGAATCCTCCCACAATGGAAAACCTGCATCTCTCTGCATGGAACAGGTGATACCATATAGAAGAAGGGTCTGCTCCACCCTGGAAGGATCTCCCCAGATAGGGCCTCAGAGATTTTGGAAAATCTTTCTCTCCAGAGGCAATCTGTCCCACCACTATACCCACTGTTCTGTGAACAGTGAGACTAAAGGAGCAAAAGCATGAGCATGCAAGCTGACGGGTGTTAGTGGGGACAGCAGTGTGAAGTAATGGTTTCAGAGAGATGTTACCCTAGCTTGGAGCACTTACTGACCAGCCCCTAAGCCTCCTCTCAACATTTCACTCTGCTCCATGCCTGTGACCTTCCAAACGAGTCTCCTCATCAGCTCTGTGCAGTCACATAACCACCCACACCTTCACGGGCAAGGATTCCATCACCAAGGCAATTGCATCGAGGTTAGAAGCCAGTTCTCAGGAGACAACTGTGCACTGAAAGCCCAAAGACCAACCTGACAAATCAACAAGCCTCTAAGAGTCTAAAGTATTATGCATCCTAAGGCCTGGAAGAGGCACTACAGGGCTGGGGAACGGTGTCTGCAGTGTGAGAACAGCACCCTGCCCCTATGCACCAGCAGCGCACTGGTGAACCTGACACATCAACTGAGTACTAAGTCACCACAGGGCAAGGGGACACTACTACTAAATCCCAGTCAGTAGTGGGAAGCCTTGACGAATTACCAAACTATCCTGTGACAGATACCTGAGCTATCATTTACACTTGCACCCATAGCTTGTGCTGCCAATAAATTACACAAAATCAAATCAGTTTTTTGTTTACAGTGCACACTGTAAACAGAAGCGCTTTCCTCATTCATTAACGACCTAGTATGGTGTACAGTGCCTTATGCACTACTGTATGGTGTGCAACAAATGAGGCAGGACTTCACAGGAGCCTTTGCCTCATTCATGCTACATCATCTAAGCCAGTGGTTTTCAACCTTTCCAGACTACTGTACCCCATTTACGAGTCTGGTTTGTCTTGTTATCCCAAGTTAACCTCACTTAAAAACTACTTGTTTACAAAATCAGAAATAAAAATACAAAAGTGTCAGCACTCTATTACTGAAAAATTCCTTACTTTCTCATTCCGTCTGTATGAAATTTTAATTTGTGCTGACTTCGCTAGTGCTTTTTATGTAGCCTGTTGTAAAACTAGGCAAATATCTAGGTGACTGGATGTACCCCTTGGAAGACCTCTGTGTCCCCTGGTTGAGAACTACTGTTCTAAACAAGTGACTTTTATGATCTCCATCTGGCATGCACATAAAAAGAAAAAACAGTATAAAATGTTCTATATGGTCTGTTTGATAAAAGCACCTTTTCTGTTCTCAAATACAATATACAAAGGGTCAGCAGAGATAACATGGGTGATGCTGGGGCTGGCATTTCCTCACACTTGAGTGCTTAATGGGCAACATAAACATTTTCTCAAGCTAGTTTCTGTGTATTTTCTTTGGCAGCTGAAGACCTGCCTAGCACCGTACAGACAAGACCCCTACCCTGAGGAACTACCAGTCTAGTACTTGACATGTTCATTTTAGCAAAAGGATTTGTTTCTAGAAACAGTTCTGAGGAGGAGGCGGCAATTTTATCCAACACTCCTTCCACTGGGAGAAGAATTTCCCAGGCTAAGAGAACAGTAGTTAACAAGTTACAAATCCTTTTCCCTTTTAGCCATTCTAGATTGACTGGGAAATACATTTTTTCTATTTTTTAGTTAAAGGTTTCCTAGACTATTTGGATCTATGCCCTGCCATCTCCCCCATGAAACCTAGAGACTCTTTTAGCAACAGCTAGGGTTCAATGCCCATCTTCTGGTAGAAAAACTATATAAGGTATATTGAATAGCTCGAAATTTCAGCCTTACAGAAAAGTGAGACTTGGAGTGAAGAGCGATCCAGAGCACTACTAAAATGGCTGTCCCTTCCTCCTGTGCTAGGACCCTCTGCCCATACACATACAGAGACTGATTAATGGGGGTGAAGGATAAGAGAGTTCCTGAATGCCTCCTTCCCTCCTCTCTGATTAATGTTAATAAATCTCAAAGCTCTCACAATGATCCCTTATTTCTGGATGAAGTTATCCCAGTCAGAGCACTGGGGCAAGGTGGCTTTTTGAGAGCTCTGGAGAGTTGCAGCACTGAAGGGCAGCTCCTCAGAGGGTAATCAGGGCAGAAATGGCAGGAGACGAAGAAAGGCCAGGAGTTCTCCTGCCCCTGTGACCTTTGCAGCAGCACGAGCCTGCCTGAATCACAACTGAGCCTGGGGATGGAGTAATGAGGCTCCCAGAAGTAAATGTCAGTTCTGAGACGAGCACCTGACCGTCCAGAAAAGGAGGAAAGGGGTAGAAAAACTAGGGACACCAAGGGCATAACTGTCTGGCCTCTAAGACAAACAAAGCAGCAGGCACAACAATAACCTCACGGGAGCAGGGCAGGTGCAAAGAGGCAGGTAGATTGTTATCATCTGAGGTAATGCAAGCTAACGCTGCTTGGAGAAGCAAGTGTTGTGGTGAGAGTGCTGGCTAGTATGAGGGAAGGTGTTGTGTTTGACAGGCGATGAAGCAAACAATAGAAGCTGAGGAAACCCTGGTGGTCCAAACAACTTCCCCACTCACAGAAACGGAGTCATCCATAGCACTGACAATGTCTGTGCACGATCATGCTGTGCAAAACAAGCACGCTGCTCCTAGCTCCCACAGAACTCTGCAGCTGCTGTACACTTCACAGCTGTTTACTTCAGCCCTGCAGAGCCAACAGGATTCCCCATGGGGCCTGCAGAACACCACCCCTCCCAGCCAACTCCTGCAGGGCCCATCTATATACAAAACTTGGGAGCAAGGGTCCAATGGCCATTTCAGAGACACAAGTGCTTGAGTGACAGAACAGACAGATACAGAGCATGTCTTTCCAAACCCCTACCCCACAGCATGGAGATGGCCCTGGAAATGGAATCCAGTCCACATGGCTCCAGTGTTTGGGGTTTGTTAAACAGTCAGAGATAAACTCCTTTAACTCAAGTCTTGCTCCTGCTGGCAGACCAACCCATGCCTGCAGGGTGACACCCACAAATTTTCTCTGGCAGACTCTCCACCCTCTACAACACTTGTGAACCACATGTAGGAAATGACCAAGGCAAGCACTGAAGCCTCCCACACCAAGAGGGCAGAGGAAGAGCAGGGAGGGGAGATCATAGTAAGGAGACATGGGCAGAAAAGCCACATGAGAAAGCAAAGGAGCATTAGAGATATTTACAAAAGATGAAGTACTGGAGAAGCAGAAGTGAGGGAAAGGGACACTGATGAAGCCACATGAGCCACAGAGAAGGCCAATGGAGCAGAGAGGATGGGCTAACAGGGGCTGCCTCAAACTAAGTTTGCTTGATCTATGATTGCACGCTGGTTCATCATTAGGAAAATGACCTGAAACTACCTGGCTTAGGATAGAGAAGGGGCATTCTTCAAGCCCCTCTAGACCAGTTCTGCTTTCTTTTAAAAGAACCAGTAGGAATGCTATTGAATCCTCATGCCAGAGCTACAGTCAAAGCAGTACCGGTTCACTCACACTCAGCTTGGAGAGGATCACAATGGGTCCCTTCAAAACTTAACAGAGGTGGTCTGCTCATAGGTGTCTGACTCCACTTGACACCTGCGCTAATGGGGTGAACTAATTCACACTCCCCTCTCACCATGCACACACAGATTAAAGGCCGTCCTCTGCTGGGTCGATGGCTGCAGCATGTCAGATCAGATCAGGTAAACAATGCCATCGAAGCGGAAGGACAAGGGCTCTCCTCTTGCCCCCACCTGACACAAGGAGCTGAACTGCACTGCAGGTACTGGAGCGTAAGCCACAGCTCCTGTGTTCAGCAACAGTAGACACCAGCACTCCCCGAACACATCAATTTTTCGGCAGATTTTCACAAAGGTGGATTGTGCTTACACGTGTTTGCAATTACCAGCTTTGACGGTGTGGCTGGAGGGGTTTTTACAACAGCGGTGTGGGTGAGGAGATGGGAGCAGCCTGAAATATTAATGCTCAGGGACTGAGCTTGTCTCACCTTGCAAAAGTGGCATCAGTACCCCACTTTACGTTGAGGAGGGGAGAGTACACAGCACCCTAAAACCCAAAGAGCCTTCCCTCTCCACTTCCCTGGTGTCCCACTGCTCAGACGGAGAGCCACAGAAGACTACTTAGAGTCCTGAATCTCAAACACAAAACACACCAGGAAAATTTGAATCCAGATTGAGATCTGTGAGCAGCATGGTTCAGAATACACAGGCACCAGCCTGCAAAAGATTTTGTTATGACACTGCGTATCTTAGGGTTTGAACTGCTGTCCATCTTTGTAATATGTAGAAGAGATCAGCAACAGTGAAGTCTCTAGTGGACTTCTTGGACTCTCTGGCTCCTCTCACCTTTCAGGTTATAGGAAAGACTCTTCTTAGGGTAGGCATTTTTTTATTTAAGGGTGGAGATTAGGTGGTTGATATTGCAAGTGTCACTTAAGGTGGAGAAAATAGTTCAATTTCTGTGTTTAATAGCACTCCAAATAGCTTCTGTTTACAGGGGCTTAGTGTTATGAATGCTGTGCCACACTGGAAGAGGATTCCACAGTACCAGGCTCCTGTCTGGCACAGGCACATTACTGGTAATGGACTTTAGGAACAGAGCTCTAGAGTGGCAGTGACACCTACCCAGCACATAGACCCTGATCTGTAGGGGAACAGACATTCAGCAGGCTAGATTCTGCAACTACCTGCAGTAAAGAGGGCCCTCTTACAGCCACTAACATGGAAGTATGGCCGGGACTGAGAAGCACAATCCTAACATAAGCTGCCAGAATACCTCTCAGCTTCAGTAATTTCACCTCAGCCAGCATACATTAACCTCCTCCTTGTCAGAACCTCTCAGTGAATTTCGTAATTATTTTTTTGCAAAGAAAAAGAACACATTTGCTATTATATTTTCTGATTAGCCTCTCTCTGCAAATCTGTGATTTGTACATTTTACAGCAGTAACAAAGGTATCGTGTGTTTGCAAGGGGCCCAGAGCTACTCTCTCTCTTTTTTGGGAGTACTCAAAGGTGATCAGGGATCAGTGTTTATAGTCCTACCAAGATATCTAGCAAATGCTTCCTATTTGCATACCACCTGTGTTCACATGCTGTAGCAACAATAACTGTTAGGACGGAGCACAGCTACAAACCCTCCTCTCAGAACAGAGGCAAATTCCCTGTCATAGATGGGAACTGGAGCTCCTGGAAGAGGGAGGGCAAGGAAACATCACTCTACACTCTTGGACAGGATCGGTCTCCCGCACACAATGGCTTCATGGCTCTACACCACCTCTTCTATCACATTGCACAGCTCCAAGGAATTCTGATATCCCAACACAAGATAAGAGAAAGGGAGGAGTGAGGCTGACCTTGGGACACTGCTGCCCTCAGCATTCCATTTGGATTTCAGTTCATTTCAGAGTCAGCTGAGAAAGCAACTGATCAATTGTGAGCAACCTCTCTGTAAAAGCTTGTAAAATTTTCACAGGCTGGGAGTCTCTGAGGAGAAAACCCTGCCTCGGTACAGACAGAGAAGAGTGCCTTGCTTTCCATTTGCTTTTAGCTCCATAAATATTAATCAGATATCAGAAAGATACTCTGCATAGAGCACTCAGTGAGATGGGGAAGAGAGCCCCTGCATCCACTTATTAGAGCAGGAAAAAGGAGAGTAGAGATGCCAGCCATGGAGACGAGTGGACAACCAGTTACTGCACACTAATGTTGTACACACCTCTCTGCAAACTTTCTGAGGGCGAGCCCCTTCCATTCACCATATTCTGAGTGCAGCATATTTTCTCTTAGTACGTGCTGGCAACCAGAGTGGGGAAATTGCAGAAATGAAGCATGGGGTTAGAAAAGTTAATAGGAAAGTCCACTAGAACCCAAACTCTGATAAGGCAGCTCACTCATATTCAGTACACTGCCACCTCTCTGATCACAGCACACTGACAAGCATGCCAAAAACGGATGGCAAGTGTCAGTGGGTACAAGCATTCTGGCTGGCCCCCTAAGCCATCACTTGTCCTGCCAAACCACTGAGAGAGATATTAAAACAAGACCCCCAGCATTTAAATAATTGAACTGTCATCAGCTGTCTGACTGACTAATTGAAATAAAAAAATCAGGGAAAGCTGGAGTCACTGAAGCATGGAAAAAAGAGAGAAAAAGGGAAAAAGGAAGGGCAAAGACATTTTGCTGACATCTCATTCCAAGTCTTATTTCACATACAGAAGAGAGATTCTTCTTCACCCTCTGGGTAAAAATGATTAAACTTTGAAAGAAAAGTATAGCAGCTGAAAGGAAGGAGCGGAGTTAAATATTTCACAGGCAAGTGCGAGGGGTGGGAGTGGGAAGATGGCCAACAGCAGTTTGTACCTTTCAGAGAGCAGGGCACAGCATACTGCCAAACCCATGAAACAGAACTAAGTGCAGCTGTGTAGTTTTAATTGAAAGCCAGTTAAAAATTAAAGATTGCCCTGCTCATATTAAAGTGGAGTCTACCTGTGGAACAGAGTGTGTGAGGTGCCTCTTCGGGGAACTTTAATGCCTGAAAGAGACATTGCATCCTGAACAGCATTCATTCAGCACAGTTAGAGAAGTGGGAAGCAGTAACTTTTTCATGCACAATTTACTAAAACTGCCCACCTCAGCCATTTAGTTTCCACTCTCCAGAGAACAAACCCGCAACTCCACCAGCAGGGATTTGGGAATGCAGAGTAAGGGCTGTCATGCAGAGTGAGCATTTCCAGGAGTCCTTGAGTGCTAATGCCCCAGACAGGGATGCTAGGCCACCAAACCCACTGTCACCACTACCATCCCTGCTAGGTAACCCAACAGTTCAGCCTGAACCGTCTTCAGACAGTGTCCACCCTAATGAGAAAGGCAGTTACCCTTCCCCAGTCACTACCTTGGGCATTCAGACTTTCCATTAGCACCATACAACCTGCCTTTTACCGTCACCATTGTACAAGACAGCGCTAGCTGTGCCAACATTGCCCCGGTTCAATAGCTGATAACGCTTTCTTCTCTCTAAATCACAGATGCTTTGAGTTCGGCTGATTCCAGCTGCTCAACATGAAGAGTATATTGAGGCTGTCCTGGGTAGCATCCACTGGTGCCTAAAAACAGCACCTAAGCCTGATTTACAATGGATCCCTTGTGCACAGGGTCACCAAACTTTGACCAAACACGATAAAACTTAATAGAAGCTAAACAACTGCACTGAATTTGCATTAGAGCACATACTGCAGGTGGCCTCATCTTGCACAGAGAAGGAGGGTCAAGCATCAATGGCCCCACCACAGGAGCAAGAGTGCATGTAGAACTGTGATCTGTGCAGACTTTGGCTCTGTATTACAGAGGCGGCAGAACAGGATGCATCAAAGTGTTCCAGAGGCTGAACCTAGCTCCATGGGATGCACTTTAGCCATGCAATCCTGGGTTTCTCTGTATGCTGGGCCATTTGATTGCATAGCAGAGTCTAGGTTATGACCTCCACAGAGATATTTGTCTGTCAAGACTGGCCTACACTCTGCTTTTGAGGCATTGGGCTCCCAACCTTCCCCAAACTAGCAGTCAGGCTTTGATTTAAAACACTTGTTTGCTGACATGACAAGCCCTGAATGCTAGAAAGAGAGGAATGGAGAAGTCTCATTACAACAGCTACTTATCAGAGGAAGGAGTGTCCCTGCTGATTTCAGATCACTTGTAAAAGAGGGTCTGAGGCCACGGGTAAAAGAGGGTCAGCCCTTTCAACAGAAGAATCCAGGAATCCTTCCCAAAAGGCATGGGGGTTTCTGTACAAGAGAGAGGCTCAGTGAGGGAAGGAGTGGTTGAGAGTTAGAAGGGATGGAGTGGTTGCCATCATGAGTACAGAATCTGCTAGCCTGCCACCTTCACCAGCAAAAACCCATGTGAGAATAAGGCTAGAACCAACATGGGTGGCAGTGATATTTTTGAACTGGGTTAACAGAGATCTTACAAGCACAACCAAAGAAGATTCATACAGCAACTAAACCCTCCTCCCTCTGCCCAGAATGCACTCCCTGGGGGGTCCATAAAAATGAGAGAGCAGCCTGTTGGCTAGCATGAGACTAATACCAATCCACTGAACTGCAGAGAGAGCAGAAAGAGCCACTATCACCCAGGGCAACGCAAGGTTGAGAGACAGTCATCTGTATACAGGAGGTGGGGGAGAAGCGATCAAAGAAAGCATAATACAACACTGATGGACTCCAGCAATCCACTACCACTCTCCCCACCAAGTGTTGCTGTCCCTTCCTCCAACAGATATAATATGCAACACCAGGAGAATTATTTGCTTTCCTCCTAGGTGGGACATATCCTGCCCATGTGGCATTGGAAGAGCATCAATGACAGGAAAAAGTGGTCTTTTCTCTGCCCTATCAACTGGGTGCAGGTACCTACTATGGGAAGGGAGAGGAGTCTGTTTTATTGCCTCCTATGCAATTACTCCAAATCTGTGAAAGGTTTTCACCCATTTGGGACCATGAACGCCCAGATGCTTTTGCAAGAGCAGCTGAGAGAGTTGTGCTCAGCTCAGGCAGCTGCTATGGGGGTTGTGGGTGCATCTGAGAATAGGCATGCCAGCGGTAGGCAGCGTCCTGAGCCTGGCCAGGTCTCCTGTGGGCAGCAAAGGAGATTGGACAGGGCCTCATTGCAGCACTGCGGGAACTTTTCTGTTATGCAAATGTGTGAGTCACTTCCTGAAAGCTGCCAGAGGCGCCTGGCGGCCTGTCAAGCTTCTTATTGAAACAAATTAAAGTGCAGCCTGGCACCATCAGATCAGCTAAAGAGGAAAAATTATACTGTCTATAAATATGCTAATTCTGATGGGGGAGGGGAGAGGACAGAGGGTTTGAAGCCGTGCTTACTAGCTTCACTCATCAGGGGTCGAGATGAACATCTCAACAACAAAAAAGCAGAGAGGAGATGAAGCAGCCAATTTATCAGCCACGCTGCAATCTCAACTGGCAACATGACAAGCTCTTCCAATCCACTGTACCCCATTCCAGGCAGGGGCCCTGCATCCACTCCCAACCACTACAGACAAGTGTAGGGGAAAAGCTCCATCTTAAACTTCAGAGGGGGGTCTGGCACTCCAACTAGTCAGGAAGCCCAACAAGGAGGAGGAAGAATAAAGTTTTACCCTTACAGACAAGGAACCCATGTTACTGGTAGGAGTAACTCATGTGTGAGTTAAGCTTCACCCCCTCAACACAGACAAGATGTTACAGGGAGGGGAAAGCAAAGGCCCAGAACAAACAAGGAGCCTAAGTTCAGGGTAAAGCTTCAGAGAGGACACAGGTGAAGAATTAATGGAGTTAGGTGAGTGCTTAAACAGTCTGACAGAAGGAATTCTTGGAGGGGGGAACCCTATAAATACATAATATGGTAATATCATTGCTATGCTAGAAAGAAAATCAGAGGGTGAGCAAAATCTGTGCATCCTGTTCTCAACTCATTAAAAAAGAGCAAAGCGGAGGGGAAGAGAGCCTGGGGCTCATGGAGAAGCCTGACACATACCTCAGGTGAGGGTCTGAGAATTTCAGCTGCATTTGATAAGTAAAATCAAACTCTCAGGAACCATCACGAATACTACTGCAGTAAGAGAGAAAAGGTCTGCTAATGGGACAAAAACACCTCCAGCATCCTCCTTCTTGGGTTCCCTTCTCCAGGCTAGTCACCTCATCCTAAGATTCCTTTTCCCTGAGCAGGAATCACTCCCCCACTCAGCAGAATTGCTTTTCAAATGGTAGAGTCTCCCCAAAGCAGTCCCAGAGATATTGATGCTACTCACCCTTGGAGGCTGCAGGTAACAGACCAATGAATCCACAGAACAGGAAGCAGGGAGAGTGAGAGGAGAGGGGAAAAGAAAGTTAGACTGAATCGAAAATATCATATAGCATGAATTCTTCTCCCTCACATGCTCCCAATACAACACAGTGCTCAGGATCCAAAGAAAAGGATCACAAAATCACCACAGAGAAACTGGTCAATCAAGGTGTTCAATCGTCTGCAAATTGAGACGTCCCCCATGCCTACCTTCCCTCCCACTATACAGCAGATGGTCTCTTGGAAGCTAGCTTCTATGTACTCCTTCTGAAGGCATCTCAGTGCCCTCCTTATGCATTCCTAGCTCCCTCTCACTCCTCAATGCTGACTGAAGAAGCTAGAGTGACATGGTGCACAGCACTTACACTTAGTCTGGGCAGAGAAGGTAAGAGTTAGCTTGGCAAAAAGCTCATCATTCTCAAATCGATCTTCTTTCACCTTGGTCCAGAAACAGTCCTGGGAGAGTTCCTCAGCCACAATCTGTAGGGGAGGCAAAGCATGATGCATCGTCAAATGCACGCACACACAATAAATCTCATCCCAACCCTATTTGTTCCTTTAACATCCTTCAGTGGGTCCAGATCCTCTCCTCGAACTCTTTGCAGGTGCCTCACAGACATCCTTGGCCCCCTCCTCAACTCCCTTTACACATTCTCTCAGGGTGATCTTTCTGCTCAAACAATTTCAACTACCATCTTAGAATCAATGACTCTCATATCTACTTGTCCATCCTACCTGTTTCCCTTAGCTCAGTTTGTTTCCATGTTCCCTTGCTATCAAACTTAAATGGTTAAATATGAACGCCTAACTTTTCCTCCAAAATTCTCACTAGTCTTTCCAGTCTCACTGTTGACAGTACAGTTGCCCTGTTAGTGAGGCCCATATTCTGGGGCTCACCTCTGACAGCTCCCTACTCTTAACCCACACATCCATGTTGCGTCCAGATCTTGCCACATCTTTCTCCATAACCCCTTTAAGATCTAGCATGTCCCTTCTAGCCACACAGCTAAAATGATCATCTCCTGTCCTGGTGATTGCAATCTCCTCTCCAGTCCCTTCGAACCCACGCTTCACCTCTCCAGCCCATGCAAAATGTAACGATTGAGATCATCTTCTTTGCCAGTCATTCTTACCATGTCTCTCCCCCACATACTCTGAATCCTTCTATTAGCCCTCTCTTTTCTTCCAAATAAAACTCAGGCTTCTTAATCTCATCTTTGAAGACTTTCACAGCTAGACCTTCCCCTCCACCCCCACTAGACAGCTTTTCTCTTTATCACACTGCTTCCCCCAACAACGCCAGCCCTGTGCCCTCTTTTACATCATCTTCCACACTCATCTTAAGCTGCTTGACTTCTTGTATTGTAAGGTCTTAAGGGTCAGAGACTGTGTTCTTGTAAAAGTGGGACGGGCCCTAGAACTTTGAGGGCACTACCAAAATGCAAATGGTTGATACAATTAGTACTACACCCAGCATCGCCACTGGAAAGCCTGTTCCTACCAGTAATTCTGCCTGTTTTTTCAGCACCAACACCTTAGCCGTAAAGCTGAAAAAGGACCCCAGCAACACTTCTGCATTGTGGACAAGGAGCAAACAGGTTCCACATTTGGATGAATTTGTTACTGTCTGACCTCTACACAGCTCTGCTAATGCCCCACAATCTTGGCCAGTAGCACACCAAGATATCCCAGACTGTGGCTTGCAAACAGCTCTATCAATTCACCTATATCCTGATCTGCAGCAGACTTGCTCCTAGTTCAGTCCTGGGTCCTCACACTGCTTTGCCAATTCCAGTTTTGGGCCTGTCCTGAACAGAGGATACCAATTGGGCTGAACTACACATCAATTCTGTGATAGACACACATGACAACTGAGACCATCAAGCTCCGTTACAGTTCTGGCTAGATGGGATTTGAATGCAGACCCCCCCCAAAATCGAAGACTAGTATATTAACCCCACTAAGCCATTACATGCAACATCTCTGTGCTAATAAACCAAATAAGCATGCACCAGCCTCCCCACTATGCCCACAGGCTCTCCGGTGTCAGCTTGACCATATTGAGCACACTTGCTGCCTGCTTGTGGCAGATGTCTGCAGGGCAGCAATTCTACTCACATACACATTCATTATCTGTGTCCTGGTTCAAAAAAAAAAAAAAAAAAAAAAACAAGGAGAAAAAATGTAATTTAAATGACAAAAGCTGCCTGTGCTTTCTACAGCAGGGTAATTATCTACTGCTTGCATATTTTAGAAGGCTGTGATTATTAAATTGGGTGTTACCATGGTGCTGCCTTCAAAACACTTCCTACAAGGCAGAGGGCAGAAACCATTCAATAAATAATATAAGTGAAATTAAATGAAATTAAACACCAGAGAGTCCATTAATCAGCAGCTGCAGGCTAAAGAGGAACCAGAGTGCTCCTTGGCATCACAACTCCAGCACGGGGACTCTGTCACATTACAGGGGAGGCCTAATCCACAGAGAAGCTCTTGCCCTTCTTTATCCACCACACACCTCTGTTCCTCAAGTGATCTGTTCTCCCCTCCCCACTTGCACCACAGAGGAAGGGCGATAAAGTCACACATTTCTAAAGGATGGTGAGAACATGGAGTTAGCGACACAGCATTTACCGCAGGAAGACTCTGGAACACAGTTAGCAGGCCTTACCTTGGACCAGTTAGGTCTCCGCAGCTGCACCTCTGGCTTATATTGTTTCTTTGGAGCCAATCCATAGGGGAGAACTGGAGCTGCAGGGACTCCCCAGGCCCCGAACCCAGGGGGCAGAGGAGGAGGGGCACCCATTCCTGGAGGAGGTGGTGGGATTCCAGGACCTCCAGGGAAAGGAGGAGGTGGTGGTGGGATTCCAGGACCTCCAGGGAAAGGAGGAGGTGGTGGCGGCGGGATCAGAGCCATGCCAGGGAGCGGCGGGGGAGGCGGCGGGATC